>PYAF01001297.1:1161305-1180247 GCA_007407185.1 Glycine tomentella | reverse complement strand
TAATCAATGTAATAATCAATTTTAGTCTCATATTCTAAAATAAAAACATTTGATTCTCTACTTTTATAAAATTTGTAATTTTTGTCATTTTTCATACTGGAAGAATTAATTATTAAGAGATTAACATTGATTATTACATTGATTAAACAAATTATCTCGTAGCACTAAATTAATTTGGACAATATCAAGTTAATTTCTTATCAATCAAGTTTTTTGAATTTGTGGAAGAATCAAAATTACTGAAATTACAAAATTAGATGACTAAATATCTCTATTTTAAAATAGGAAGATTAACACTATGAAATTTTAAAAAATAGGAAGACTAAATGTCTTTATTTTAAAATAAAGATATCAAAATTGTATTTCTTTTTTATGTATTTTTAGCATTTTATATTAAAAAATGTAGCAAAGTTTTCCGATCATGGTTATGATATTTTCTATTTTATTCTTATTTTTTACTTCACAACAAATATATATGTGTAAATTAATTAAACATCAGGTAAAAAGTAAGAATATAATTAATAAAATATTAATTAATGTGTTTTTGAACTGTGAAAACAACATATAAATAAAAAATAATCTTCACAAAAATCAAACATCTAAAAATGAACGAAAGAAATATATCATAAAACAATTGAATTAAGGAATTTTGATATTTAACTAAAAATAAAAACATATATTTTACTCAATTAAAGATGGTAAATTTAAATAATTATATTTTTATAGGAATATAAAAAATTTGAAAAATATTTTTAACTTCCATTAATGATATTTAATTGCAGAAAGACATTTTAAAAGTAACTATAAATGATATAAAATTATAAATTTTAATTTAATTAATGCTTAAATGTGTTTTTTGGTTTCTAATAAATATAGAATTTTGTATTTGATTCTTACTAAAAAGAATTAGTCTTTGGCCCCACATGAGTCAAATTTTATTTTTATCCTTAAGCACTATCTAAATCTCTTTATTTAACTATTTAAACCTCAAAAGTTATTGGGCTTTGGTACTTAGGTTATTTAATTAAGATCTGAGATTCGATTCTTGACTTGGACATGAAATCGTTAGGATAAATATCACTTTACCCTAAAATAAATCGACTTGGTAGGAAATGATAAATTGGATATCAAATAAGTAACCTTAGAAACCTTTGGTTAAACAAAAAAATATCTATTTAAACAAATTTAGGGACCAAATTTTTTTAAAACAATTTCAGGGACCATAAACAAAAATAAAAAATAATATGAACCAAATGCAAAATTCGACCATTTATTAATGATAATTTTTTAAAAAATATTTAATTATTTCAATGTACATCCAATATAAAAAACTCTGTGCATGCCACGCGAAAAAAACTAGTATGATCGTATTATATTGTAATATTCAATAATTAAATTATTGAAATTATTTCATATATATTAATTAGACTTTCATCTTGTAACCAGCTAGCGCGTTAATTATCGTCATGTATTATTGAGATAAAATTATAATGTTGATTGAAAAATAATTCCAAAAGTATTAAAAGTATTGCATGTAAGTTTCTTCTTGTTTGGTAGAAAAACAATAAGAAAGATATAGAATAAATATAAAATTCGACGTGTAGAAAAAATTACATTGATTTTATTTCGTGTGTTTGGCAACCAGTTTAGACTTTGTATCAGAGACTGCATTCTAATTGAGCTGCAGAATAGCCACTCAGCTTACCATGTTGACATTACCCTTATTTTCTTTCTAGGAAAAGACACCAACCTTATTTAACTATTTAGGTTTTGTACTTTGTGCGAGCAAAGTTTAAACACAAAAAGTCTTCCATAATAAGTATTTGTAATTTGTGTTACTTTGCGTCTATATTCACTTGCAATTAGCAAACTTTGAAAAGAGAGTATATTCACTTCCATAATAAGAATGTTTTATTTTTTCTATTTGTTGAATTACAAACAAATTTAGGTATTTATTGTCAGTTTCCTTTTTATACAATAGAAATGAATACTGAGTCAGATGGCTAGGATTAGTTTCATCTGGGGGCTAGAATTTGTTTTAAATTAGGGTTGTATAAAAAAAGAAGAACAAGCAGCAAGAAGCAAGCCCTAAAACATGGAAGGAAAAATTCAGTAAAACAATTACCTGGAAATAAATTCTTTTGCTATAAAGACATTATGAAACCGAAGGGACGAGCCATCGAGTAAGATGAGAGTTCAACAGAGGGTAATTGCGTGAAGAGATGCCAGGAAAGGGGATGTATGCATCTTTGACAAACTTATTTAATCGTTTGAAAAGACAACCGATCATAAACAGATTTTCTATATCAGTTTTATTTATAAGTTTCTTTAGTTTAATAATAGGTATTGGAGATTTTTTATTTGACATTTATTTAATATTTTCCTATCAATCGGTCCATTTTAGGATAAAATAGCACCCAACTTAATTATAAGTTTATAATTGACCCAAAATTTTTTTTACAATGGTTAAATTCAAAACCGAATTGTGGCAGAAAAATAATATATAGCTATATCTACATCACATGATTTGAAAGCTGATACAGTTAATTACAGCCTTTATGCTCAATCTGATGCAGTTTGGTGAAGCCTTCTGCACATTCCACTTTTTTGTATCACTGCACTAGTTGCGTGTTCCTTTCTTAGGCGTGAGGTGACTTTTTTAGGTGCTTATATATGATATATGAAGTCTTTAACCCTTCGCTTTCCACTTTCTCAATCTTTCTCTCAATATACTACTACTAATTTATTTTTTCAGTTATGAATTAGTCAGTAAGGATCTAAACTGTAGTTTAACGCTCAGTGGGTTAGTAATTTTGTTAGACACAGTCTCGGTAGTTTTCATGTAGATACGCTTTGTTTTCTTTTAGTTTTTTTTTTATACTGCTGTAATAGTGTGTAAATAAGTAGTGAATAATGTGTTGATAATAATTAACCATCGATCATTTCTTTAATACATTAGTAATTTAACCGTTTACTAATATTATATATATATATATAGAGAGAGAGAGAGAGCATGTCATTTTCATTTCATCACGTACGTTCGCGTTTCTTGCATGTCAAACTCGTGGTGGGTATGTATAGCGAAATATGTAGAAATTTTAAATGGAATTTTCAAAAGTAAAAAAAAAAAAATCAGGGTATTTATTTATTATAAAGTACTATAACTGGAGTAACAACAAATGGATCAGATCTAAACAGTGCCTTAAAACTTTAAATACATAAAGTACGAATAAAAATAATAAGGTGAATCCAAATAAACACTACTTTCACAAAACGCGTTCCACACTCTTCACTGCATAAACTGTATGGTGCGGTGCTTCTTCCCTCTCCCTTTATTTGCACAAGTTCTTCAGATCCTGAAAAATTAAACGTGCACGTAAATTATTAGTTTGTCATAACATGTAATTTATTGGATACTGCTGTCTGTTGTATAATGTAACGAGGAAGATTTCAATATATATATATGAATACATCCTAGAATGAGCAAGATTTTTTTTTCCTGCACCCATGTGGATATATACAGATAGATATGGAATGAGGGACAAGAAAAGAATAGATCAGAAAGTAATAAATATAGGAAGAAAGAAAGACAAAGATAAAAAGAAGTACTGGAGTATAAGATCATAAATGTAAAATTTATAATATAAACAATTAAGATATGTTCTTATAAGATGTTCTTCGCAGACCAATATTTACGTATCAATTTATAAGCTAAGTCTCAAATTGACTTTGTGTACGCTATTTTTACACTTCTACAAAAGAGAGAGGAGAGTGAAAAAATGTGAAGTTGTCTTCTTTTTTTTTTAATAAAAAATAAATGTACAAGGAAGTGGTAAAGTTGCAACAGTGGGAATTCTATAATTATAACATTAAAATTTCAATAAATAAATGTTTCATACTTTCATATCATAATAGGAAACTTTGATATAAAATTATAAATTATAATAGTAGTTAACTAAAATTATGATTACAGTATATTAATATTCCAGAATTTTATGAAATTTCAAATTAAAACCTGGACTGAAATAACATGGACAATATAGATTCTATATGAAGCTTACCATGGGGTGCTATACTAAAATCACTATCTAGTAGTGGTATGGGGGAGGTGGTGATGCATAGACATAGTGTGGTGGAGGTGGAGATGGATACTTGTATGGTTTCTTAGGTGTTGGTGGAGGTGACTTGTAGTAATAGGCTGGGGTTGGTGGTGGAGATGGGTACTTGTATGGTGGTGGTGGAGGAGAAGGGTACTTGTAAGGAGGAGGAGGTGACTTGTACTTGTAAACCGGTGGTGGAGGAGATGGGTATTTGTAGGGCTTCTTAGGTGGTGGTGTTGGGGACTTGTACTTGTAAACCGGTGGTGGTGGTGACTTGTATTTGTAAACTGGAGGTGGGGGTGAAGGGTACTTGTAGGGCTTTTTAGGTGGTGGTGGAGGAGATGAATACTTGTACGGTGGCGGTGGGGACTTGTACTTGTAAACAGGTGGTGGAGGAGAAGGGTACTTGTATGGCTTCTTGGGTGGTGGTGGTGGTGGAGAGTGGTAATAGTAAGGCTTCTTATAGGGTGGTGGTGGTGGAGAGTGGTAATTGTAAGGCTTCTCCGGTGGTGGAGGAGATGAATACTCGTACTTGTCAGCTGAGGTTTGAGATGGCAAGCTTAGAGTGAGTATTGCCAATACAAGAGTGAGAGTAAGAGAGGCCATTAGAGACCCCATTTTCTCTCAAGTTCAAATAGGGTTTTGTTGTGCTATTAATTAGCAAAGGTAGTGCCCCCTTTATATAGAGTTTATTTTACCAAGTTAACACCGACTGATGAATCATCTTAGAAGGAGTAATTTGATTTGATCTATTCAACTTTACCTTGAGAAAAATCTGAAATCTGTAAAATATTTTATGTTAATTAATTTGGAAATACATAGAGAGAGGATAATGATCAAGTTAATTTCCATTCGATAAAGGGAATATTAAAATTCCTACAAATTATCAGTAAATATCAATAATAAGATTGCTTAATTACAATTATATTACATCATTGTATAATATTAAAATATTTAATAATTGAATTATTAAAATTACACACACATATTAAATAATTAACTCTACTGAAAATTATTGCTAAAGCAACTTGACCTCTTCACACTCTAGGTATTGGTGTTGTTCGTGTGTTTTGTAAATTGGACTTTTATTAAGGGTACCCGTACATTGAAAGTCGTTATGATGTATTTTGTCCTTGGACGTACGATAGGAAATTAAGGAAAAGAGAGATATAAAATGTGTAAAATTGAGGTAAAGAAAAATTTAGATTATTGGTTATATTTCGTGTTTGGACCAATGTAGATTTTTGCATCGAAGACGGCAATCTAATTGAGCAGGAGAAAAGTATCCAGCTAAACAGCTGGTAATGTTGAAATTACCCTTATTTTCTCTGTCGAAAAAGACACCGGACCTTATTTAAGTATTTTGGCTTTGTACACTGAGCAATTTTTTTATGGCTCAAATATTCAAAATCAAAAAGGTATTTGATAATAATATTTTTTAATGTGTGTCACTTTGCCCCTTTACTCGATCGCTTGCGATTCATACCAAATTAAACTTTGAAAACTGCGTAACTGTTGCCTAACTATCGCTTTTTTTCACTTATTCGCTAAATGAGATTTTATTAAATAGTTGAGCACAAAAAATAGTCATCACTGAGGAGCACAATATTATAGTGTATGTTAATTGTGATCATGTCATCAGGATCCTTGATTGCATGGTAGACTAGCCTACTAGTAGAAAAATCCCATATAACCACCCAAATTAGTGACCGAAAATGTTTAGACGCAAAAGTCATTGGCTGGCGACAGATGAACCGACAAGCTAAAATTAGGAGTGGGCATGGATTGGATTTTTAAGAATCCAATTCATATCCAATTCATATCTAATTAAATGGATTGGATTTTAAATTCATATCCATATTTTTTTAAAAACAAACTAGATTTAAGATCCAATCCATTTAAATGGATATGGATTTGGATATATCCAATTTATATCCACTTAAATGTTATAAGATTTTTTTTACAAATTTTAGTTATTAAATATTAAAAAGTGAAAATTTTGTACAAGTCCATTGAAGAACTATTTTCAACCGACCTTAGTCAAAACTATTTTTTTTATCGATATTGGTTAGTGTATTTTTGACATACCTTAATCAAAGCAATTTCGGCAGATATCGGTCTAGACATTTTTAGTCCGGCATCAACTAAGACTATTTTTTTTGCTAACATTAGTTTGTGCATTTTCAGTCGACATTGGTCAATGATGTTTTTGGTCGATCTTAGCTAGGGTTACTATTTGGTTGAGGTCGACCAGAATTTTTAGTCAATGCACTTTTTGGCCAACATTGACTAGGGGTTTTTCGATTAACATCGATCATGACTAATTTTTAGCCGACATTGGTTAGGATTTTTGTGACTAACATTGATAAGGTTTTTTTTTGCCGATGTCGATCATCGATATTTTTTTACCAACATTTGTCAAGACTTTTTTTTATTGACATTAGCTAAATTTTTTTGTTGGAAACAACTAGGATTTGTTGGTCACTATTAACCATGACTATTTCTTTTGGCTGCGTTAGCTAGGGATATTTTTTGTTAACATCAACTAGGATTTTTTTCGATCGGCGTCAATTGGAGAAATATTTTGACCGACGTCAACTAGGTTTTTTGGATGATGCCGATTGATGATTTTTTCAACCGATGTCGGCCAAAAAATAGTCTTGTCTGACGTCGACCAAAAAAAAAAACTATAGTCGACGTCGAGTAAAAAACCTACTTGATGTCCATAAAAAATAATTTCAACAAACATCAACAAAAAAATTTAGTTGACGTCGACATAAAAATAGCATCGACTGATGTAGGTCAAAAAATAGTCTTAATCAATGTTGATTAAAAAAATCACCAACATTAACCGAAAAATAGGCTCAACGATAACAACTTAAAATCATCATTAGTGAATGTCGACCAAAAAATAGTCTCAAACAAAGTTGACAAAAAAAAATTAAAAATCCAAATATCCAATCCATATCCATTTCATATCCAATTAATTGGATTGGATTTAAAATCCATAAAAATGGATTTGGATATGAAACTAATCCATTTAAATGGATTTAAAATGGATTAGATTGGATTGGATATAGATTATTTTATGGATATGAATTTTTTTGCCCAGCCTTAGCTAAAATACAAACAATCTTGTATTTAGAGACTGAGTTAGTGACCAATGAGATTAGTTACAGAAGGCTAACTCGCTAAATCAGTCGCAAAAAGAAAGTACTTTTATATTCAATTATTCATTATTGGCATATGATGTTGTGACCAAATAAATATCTGCCGCTAAAACACTTTATAAAGTGCCACGTAGTGACTGGAAATATTTGGTCAGGGAAAACTTTAAAAATAGAAACTGATCTCAAAGAGTTATTGGCTAGAGCTTAATACGATCCAAATATAATACTAATGATTGATCAAGACCCAATAAAGACTCAAGTGTAACATTTATGAATGAACAAGATCCAAGTACAACATTGATAATTGACAAAGCATGAATAAGACGTAAGTGTATTACTGATGACTGACTAAAGTCTAATAAGACACAAGTGTAACATTGGTGATTAATTATAACTCGATAAGGCTCAAGTACAACACTGATGATTAATTAAGGTTCAATAAGACCTAAGTATAACATTGATGATTGATTATGATCTAATAAGACTCAGTGTAATACTAATGATTGATCAAGGTTTAATAATGTCCAAGTATAACATTAATGATTGACCAAAATCCAATAAAACTCAAGTAGAAAGCTAATGATTGACTAAAACTTAATAAGACTTAAGTGTAATACTTATGATTGATCAATAATCAATAAGATCCAAGTGTAATTAATAATTGATCAAAATTCAACAAGACCAAGGTATTGACAAAAATTCAACAAGGTCTAACTAGCTATTTTATAAATACATATACATATATTGCATAGTGTTGCTAATGCTTTTATAGGGCTTCCAAGAGAAACATAAGAGTAGTCTAGATTTTTTATCCATAATGAAAGGATTTATAATAATTGTTGAATCGACTAAACAAAACCCTTTGGTATAAGAATAGTTTATATATTATAATTAACTTTTAACTTTTTCGGTTTTTAGGTTTTAAAGTAGTAGATTTAACGTCGATCAGTTCCTAAATCGGGGGGAAGTCACAAAGTGATGACAGAAGAAATTAACTAGAAGATAAAAATGGGAGATGAATTATATGTAAAGAGGAAAAAACATTAAAAATATATCGTTAGGATTTTGAAATATATTTTCAAGAGTAGTTAATCATGTTACGTATAAAAAACATTAACTTGTTTCACTTTAGTTTCTGAAATTTTCAAATATTGAACACGGTAAGTCATTGACATATTAGCCTAATTAAATAAGTTAGTCCAACCTTGAGTTCCTATATAATTTGTCAAAGTGTAACACCTTGCTCATGAGGCAGACATGATTAATTATTTGCATTACTTGTAGGACAATCAAGATGATGGCCTTCTAAAGGAAGGGAGATTGTTTTGTGTTTAGGTTAAGGAGACATGCTGAATAAATCAATGTTAAAATTTATTTATTTTTACTATGTTATTGCTACGCGAAGTAATCTTTATCGAAAATAATTACTGTTTTTTGTTGGGAACCTCGAGCGTATATAATGTTTGTATTTTCTTTTAACATGATTTATTTCATATACAATAATCAATTATGATTCAAACTTTGAATCACTTAGTTAAGATACACAACCTGTTACTACCTATTGCTTGTGTTGGAAGGACCTTGGCCCCTTGAATTTTTTTAATTTGGTTTTTCATTAATATTAGATAATGCTAAAAATATATTAGATAGTTATTTTTATTTAAGGAATTTAATTAAGTATGCAAATAATATCATTTATATGTTATTTATCTTTTTTATGTTTTAATATAGTATTATATGTAATACCTTGAGTCCTAAGCATAAATTTAAGCCTTGTGATTAAGAGATATGATCATGGTTTAGTGTCCAAAAGGGAGCTTTTAGCAGAAAACCCTGTAAGGGTTGCGGCGCTGATGGCGCCGGAGCACTGGAATGTGGCGCCAGGAGCGTCAGGTTCGCGCTGGGAGCGCGGAGTCTCTGGATGTTCGCGCTTGGAGCGCCAGATGTGGCGCTAGGGGCGCCAAGTTTCCCAGCTGGCTCGGATGGCGCCGGAGTTTCTGGAGGCTGGCGCTGGGGGCGCCAGGCTGGCGCTAAGAGCACCACAAGTCGGGCAGGGCCACTATTTAAAGCCCAAAACGCGAAAATCTGAAGGGGAAAAGGTTCTTCTTCTTCCTTCTGCCCTAGACCTCCATTGTTGACCATCCCAAGCTTCCTTGAGCTATATATCTTGACCAAAACACCTTCCTTTAGCTTTTGATTGTGAGAGAAACACTATGGAAGCTTGAATCACTCATCCTTTCTCTTGAGAAACCCCTTTTTGGTGAGTTTTGGAATCCCCAAAGAAAAGCTCAGAGAACTTGAGAGAGGCTGAGACCCATTGCGTGGAAAGGACACCAGAGCTCGGGGAGGTGGTCCTTGGATCTTCTTTGTCGCCTTTGAGGTAAGAAACTCAAGTTTCTCCGTTTGATTTTGAGTTTGGGGGTTTGCATGAATAGTAACTCATATGTGATGGGGTTGGAATTAGCCCAGGGTCCTGTAGAGTTTTATGTTCAGGGGGTTGTTGTGATAATGTTAGAGTCTTCAGAAATCATTATTGATGAAGTTTGATTTTGGCTCTGAGCTATGCATGGATAGAGAAAGGGTTGAATGTATGGCTATTGTGAATCCTAGAGTAGATGATAAAGTTGCTCTTGGGATGGTATAGATGTTGTTTATGAGCTGATATTGGGTTGTATTGTTGAGCTTGGATGTGATAAGGCTAAGACATGGATGTGCTTTGTGTTAGCCTGAGCAGAGTCTTAGGAGAGAGTCTGGAGCCTGGGTTAGGCTGAGAAGAATCCTAGTGAGGGTCTGTGAATCACTTGTGAAGTGATTGGATATGTGTTCTGTAGAAAGGGATTGTAGTTCCTTTCGTTTTAACGGCTTAGGACCGTTGCTTATACGCTATGTGTTGCCTATGTAGGACGTGAGCTTGATATCTCTGGTGGTGGTAGCCACGGTACCGGGGAAGCCGGTGTTTTGCTTAGAGCAGGTAAGCTCTTGGTCATTGATTGTATATCCTTTGTTGTGTTCCATCATGCTCCAAATGGAGGGATGGTTTTGATGTGAATAATTGTATGTATGTGGAACATGAATATGAATATGATTGATTACTAGACTGTATACTGTGTCCTGTGATGGGAACTGATATGTGTTGACTTGATATGCTGAGAATGTGATTTGGACCCTTTGAAGAGGGAATGATTTGTAATGATATGTATATGCTTGAGATGTAAGCTGAACCCTTTGATGAGGGAATGATTTGTATTGAATGTATATGCTTGAGATGTATGCTGAACTCTATGAAGAGGGAATGATATATATTGAATGTGAATGTTGTGATATGAGCTATTCAGCCTGTGATAGGCGTGATTGACTATAGAATGACTATGGATTCTGGGAAGGAACGGATATAATCCTATGGTAGTAGGATAGATGACTTGAGATTTAGTAAGCCCTATTGTGAGATGTTCCTGTGATATAGATGTAGCCTCCCGAACGGAGATGTTCCTATATGCACAGATGTAGTCTCCTCAGGCAAGTGTGTTGAGATATGATACGAGATGTGCCTGTGATATAGATGTAGCCTCTTGAATAGAGATGTTCCTATATACATAGATGTAGCCTCGCTAGAAGGAGATGTGCCTGCTATATATAGATGTAGCCTTGTGATTGAGATGTTCCTATATGTATGCAGATGAAGCCTCCGCTAGACACATGAGATGTTCCTGTTATATAGATGTAACCCCCTCCAGTGGAGATGTCCCTATATATACAGATGTAGCCTCATGTAGATGATTGAATCCTGGCATGAGATGTTCCTAGTATATAGATGTAGCCTCCTGAGAGGAGATGTTCCTATATATCTAGATGTAGCCTCTGCAGGATAGGGTTGGATGTGATGAACGGCAGTATGCCATGAGTATAGCCTGATTGTGGTCAGGTAGTGATTTATGCTATGAACGATTGTAGGTCGTGTTTGAGGCACCTGGTTGTGGCCAGGTGAATGAGAATTGAGATTTCTGAGGATTGATGGTATGGTTGAGATTCCCGTGATGAATCTGAGAATGAATGTCTTGGATATACTATTTCTATTTGTATGTTTGGAAGTGAATCAGGGGAAGGAAATACCTTCAAGGCCCTGAGTTTACTGAGATTTTATATCTCACCCCGTGTGTGGGGCTTATGTTTTGCAGGTGAATCCTCAGGAGAAGCAGACATATCCCAAGGCAAGAAGCCTATGCAGGGATAGTTGTGATTTGTAAACCTTAGGCTAGATGATATGAGCAGATGACTCTGATGTTTTGTATTATGCCTTTGGTTTTAATTTTGTACCCTGAGAGGGAGTTTGTATGTACAGTTTTGTATAAGACATAGAAACTTGATGTATATTCACCATAATATATGTACAGTGTATATGATGATGGCATTTGCTGATGCCCTTTTTCCTGTATTGTATGCTTCCAAACTGCTTAACTCTGATGATTATTGTTAATGATAATAATTAAGGCTGGGTAATGACCCTGGTTGTAGCTGAGGCGTTACATTATATAATTTTCTAATATTTATTGTAGAGATGATTTTGTTTTAATTTCTTCTTTTTCTAGATAAAATATTTGATTATTATTTATTTTTCTTTCAAATATTTCTCTTTATATAGCATGTTATTATTACTATTTTAAAAGTTATAAATAATTGTAGTTTGTAATAAAATGATTTTATTAACATTTGTCAATGGGCCAAATTTATAAACACTATATATACAAGATTTTAACAACTTAATTTTTAAAACACATCAATAAACATTTCATCTTTCTATTAATATTTTTTATATTCTCTTTGTTTCTCGTCTCATTTTGTTCTTAATTCTTACTATTGTGAGGTTTTAATATGCTTTTAATCTCAGGATCTAGTTTAGCATGCAATATAAATCTTAGGAAAACAAATTATATATCAAGTTACACTAAAAATTTATTGTCACAATTTGCTTTCAAAGTCATAGTCTTTGTCATGATAAATATTTTTCTTATATTTTTAAATTAAACTATTCTTATGTAGTTGTTAGCTACTATTATTCTAAAAGATAATTTAGTGAGTAATATAATTTATTCGAATTTAATATATTTTTAGAATAGAATTAGTAGAATTTTTGTAAAAAAAAATTTATATGATTCGCATAAATAAAAAAAATTATTATAAATTCATTAAAATTCTTGGTGGCACATGAAATTAGTGGTTGTCATTTTTAATTTTAAATCTTTAAAAATATGTTTAATATTTTCTATGCAAATGTATTTTTTAATATATGTACTTAAATCATTTTAGAAAATATATAAATGTTTTATTTGAATTTTAATTCTTATTTTGGTCCCTCCAGCCATTAAATTCAGGGTCCACCTTTATATATAATTATTATAGATAATAAACTTTTCTTATGATATATATTTAAGATATAGTTACATATATATATATTTAGAATTTGAATTCAAAATGATGGACTAAGCTATTAATGTATGTTAGTGTTTAAGTACACACAAAATAACAAAAATAGAGAATGCGTTAAAAAAGAATAACTAACATGTACATTTGATTTATTGGTGTCTGCAGATCAAGAAAAATTATCTAAATAAAGTAAAATCTATTACCTTGTATGATCTGAAAGACATGATTCCAAAAGATTTTTAAAAACTCCAATGAAACTAAAATTACCTCTAGCTGCTTTTATTTTATTTTATTATCATTGTATATAAGAAGATAAAAAAAAGGGGGATTAGATAATTTATAAGCTTTAGATGCATTAATGAATTGATGGCATCTACGGTTCTCACTGTCTTTTTTTTTTTTTTAATTCATACAATTTTTCATGTAAATTTGTAAGCAAAAGGAAAGAAAATGTACACAAATTTTGGACAAATTGACGGAGATTATTCCTAGAAGCTTCGACAGGTAAGTGGTCTCAATCTGTTTCGCCCTTGTCTTGAACTTCTTTGTATAATAATATTCTTATACATTTAAATTAATTAATAGCGATAAAAATAACAATATGAAAGAGAAAATAGTCAATACCTACTACATTATTCAATGGCAAGCTTCACTGAAAGCAACCATTGTAAATCAAAGGAAGATAGCATGCCCATATCTTGTTTTAATGTTTAATAAGGTTTTTCGTTATTTTCATAGAGGTTACTCCATCCCTGCAGGTCCAAACTATGCTACTTATATAATAATTAAGTTGCAAATCAATCTGAACTCTCTAGCATGCAAATTAAAAAACTAAAAAAACTCTTCAAATTATGTTACATACATGTACACTTGTGTGCATCTAGACTTGTCTACGGCTGTGTGAAAACAATTCCAGTTAAAGAAAAAATTACATTTATTTAGATTGCTCAAATTGACTTTTCAAGTAATATACTAGTGTATATTATTTGAAAATTTAATATTTGTTTCAATAAAAGAAGCTAACTGTCTCACATCACTAACCTTTCGCAACGGGAGAAGGTGGAGTCAGAGCTATCTACCATACGTTATTAGGAATGTTGTTTCTAGATAGTCAGCAAAAAATAAACTTACTATAAGATTTGCCATATTTTTTTAGTTAAATAGTTATTATTAAAGTTGAAACTACGTACTTTTTACTCTAACATATATATTTAACTCTTAACTACAAATTACTTTACTTATCAGTGCTGAATTTTTTTTATCATTTTGATGTCAATACGCTGAAAGGCTATCTAGCTTGAAATACCCTTTCAAAATATGATCAAATAATTTGCGAAGTTAGCTGTATATGTGCTTTCTAGAGTCAACATCAGTAGTTAGTACAGACTATATAATAACATTTTTTTTTCTCGTATTCCATATGTATTATTGTTCGTTATCAATTCGGCCTAACAAATCTTACTATTGGGATTTCGAGGATGTTTCGAATTAATTGATATAATCAATCTTGTACATTTGTTTCAACAATATTGGTTTCTACTTTTAAATGTTAGGAAGAAAAAATGGATTTGATGGAGAAAGAACAAATTGATAATCTCTATCTTTTAAAAGGTTATTCGACTATCAGAAATATTCTTGGTGTAAAAATAAGGGTGAAATGTTAGTAATGAATAAAACAAATTATACTACAAAGTGTACAACTAAAAAAAGAGAAAAATAAGGGAAAATTGAATTTGAAATATAATAAATGATAGGATAATATAGAGAGATAGACAAAAATAGTGATGTCAGGTTTGATCTTCCTTCCAAATATTTGTTCTAATTAATGAGAATATAAACAACCTAACCCAGCACAGTAAAGAAATAAAAAAGTAAAAATCCTTGCAGAGGAAGAATTTCATTTGGCAAACAGAATCCATGAGAAAGGAAAGATAGAAATAAATGCAGTTCTCATAATGTCGAACTCACCTACCCATCGGGTCAAGTGGCATAAATATATATAAAGGATGTGTTGTACATTGGGTCATGTCTCAATAATGTTCGTTATAAGGGGGGGTTAGGAAAACGGAGAAAAAGGAGACAAAACTTTTTGCCAAGGACATAAAAGTAATTGGAATCGCTATCGAATTTGTATGTACAACAATAATTTATTTAACTAATGTAGTAATATATAAGACCAATAACAGCTCCATGTCAGCATATTATCCTTTTATAACTGTACGTATGTACTGTTAAAATTCATTCAGAATACTTTGAAGTCAAAATAATAATTAAGTCAAAATTATTTTTTTCAAGGATGAAACTCATAATTAAATAATTTAATATTAATTTCAATGCATTAATTATTTATAATTTAATATTAATTTTAATATATTAACTAATTATATTCAAAATAACAAATAATTGTACATTATAATATTTTTAAATAAATAAAAGAAAGCATAAATATCTTACGCAATTCCACTTTTTTTCTTATATATTTTTTCAAAATAGTTCATGTAAATATCTTCTATTATTTATTCATTCTTTTCTTTTAATTTTCATAATACTTTGGTCCTTTAAAATTAATCCCTAAGAAAAAAAATTGATAGAAACTAAAAGCAAATTATCCAACAAATTTTGTTTTAAAAAAATAAGTATCTTATAAGGACTAAAATAAAATAACAAAAAAATAAAAATATTACAAAAACATTTAAAATAATTACGTGGAAGAAAAAACATACTCAAGTATTACTTGGATAAATATGTTGCAACATGTATACACTATAGAAAATAAACTTTTGATTAATGTTGTGAAATTGTTGTTGAAAGAGGAGGATTTACAACTCCTTTTTTATTGTTGTGAAATTGTTCTGATTATAATTTTGGTGTTTATACAGTGTGGGCATTTGATACATGCAGAGACCGGGTGTTGGTCACTCATGGAGGCGAAAGGGGACATACCAGTAGGAAATTTTGTTTCATAACTGTGCAAATGCTGCAGTGATAGAAATTGCTGTTGTGCATTGTTATTATTGATATGCTAGGAACTGTGATATTGTATTACATATTTTTGCTCCATCATATTATTAAATTTTGATAATAATTATTGATTAATTAAAATGTCAAAAAAAAAAAAAAGAAACAGGTCATGAATTATGATTGATGACTTCCCAGCTGTGGGTGGAAATGCTCTGTATCTTGATCAAATTGATATTTTCACACTTGACCAGCATGTAATTCTCATAATACATTTGAATTTTGTTTATCAGAAAGTCAAGACTCAATAACATAAATAATTGCAGATAAATGGTGTAGAAACAAAGCCTGTAATTGCACATTTACTGTATAACTAACATATCATCCTTTGCTTTCTTTAATTTTCTTATATATTGTGACACTAATAATTCAAAAAACATGTTTTAATATTGTTTGGTGGTGAGGATGCAAAAAGGAAAAAATTGAATGATTTACATGTTTGATCTCCAATATCCTGATTAATTAAACCATGTAGCTGCTCTTTCTGATGATAAAGTTCTTAATTTATATATTTGGAGGATCATCAAAATCCAGGACCTTAAATATAATTTATATTCACTTGACTTTGAAACCGTGAGTGCGCTCTGTCGGTCCAGATGTGTCTATGGTCTATACTGCAATAACATGGAACTGAAAAGTAATTGATCACACACATATTCATAACTTTTTGGTTATTCTTCCTTTGAGATATATACTCAACAATAAGTGATTTTACTTACCATGACTATATGCAGTTGGTCTGTGATCCATTTGACATATGCATTTTCAGCAAGACCCTCATTCTAGACCATGAACCACATCTAGAAATGATTTTCTTGATAAAACATGCACTCCTATTTAAGCAGAATATGACTGGACCTTTTTTTTTTTTTTTTACGAGGCTTGTATTGTAATCAGAAAAACATTTTATATGCCAAATTAAAACTCAAAATTTGATGTCCATGTATGTTATAACTATGAGATTGTTCTGCAGATTTATGTATCCCCTCATTTTTGGTCTTTCAAAAAGCATGTCCTCCAAAATATCAAAGGTAAGTGCCTGCCATATGCCTAAGTACCGTAAAACTTTGAGGGCTTAAAAATATATTTAACTCATTGTAAATATTTTTTTATTATAATTCTTAAATTTTTTTAAAATTAATTATTGTTTTATCGTTCAAAATTATATATGTAATACAGACAAATATGTCAATGGCACGATGACATGTCCGTACATCATTATCTTGTTTTTCATTGGTCCAACTGTTGTCTCGTGTCCACAACTTTCAAATGGAAGAATTTTAAACGTGACCAAATCGAAATAGATATAAATATAATATATGAGAAGTTTTTATGCATTATAATACGAGGACTTTATTTTGTCTGATAAAAATCATAATAAGTAAATTACATGATTATATAAGAAGTTGGATTAAATATAAAATATTATTTAATTATCTTTTAATCAAATATTATTGAAGATACTCTATAAATATTGTATAATTTCTCAATAAATATAAAAAGAGAGACAGAGAGAAAGCATTTGTTTTTATTTATTATTAAATTGGCTTCACAACCCCTTGCAAACGCAGCAGGTTGCAAACCAAAATGCATTCATGTGATATAATTCAATGATCGACAGAGACAAAAGCAGTGCCATACAACTGTCTAAAAACACAATAATAATGATCCATAAACAAAACAAACGAAGAAGAAAAGGATGGACACTTCTTTCTTCTTATGTGACAAAATGCGAAGAAACATTGCTTCTGTTGTTTTCCTTGTGCAATTGCGAAGTGCATCTTCCTGCTATTAACAACGTTCTTTATTGGCTTATATTCTTCATAAATAACCTACAAAAGTACGCGCACATGATTAGAATAATAGTCTAACAGTCTCTTTCATTAATTATCCCCTCAATAATATCCATAAATGAGAAAATAACTTTCTCTTAAATATTACTAGTACAGGCTAAAATGTTTTTATTTGGGTTGTGAAGAACTTTTTTTACAACTAAAATTTTTCCTTTCAGTTTGGAAGTATATTTTTAAAATATGTATACACATAAAAAAAATTCTTGAATACTCAGTCATATATTTTTAAAATATGTTTTTTACATAAAAATAACAATGGTCATATACTTCTCAAAATTTCAAAAAAGAAAAAGAAAAGGGAAGTTGAAAACGTCATGATTACTTTATAATTGAAATAAAAATTATATCAACCACAAACCTTCTCCATCAACAGCCAAAAACCTTTAAAAGTTTGAAAATTTAAAAATAGAAAATAAAAAGAAGAAAATACAACAGTTTTCTTCAATCGAACAAAATAAGAATGTTAACATCACACTTCTCATTTTAGTTTACTTTTTAAACTTTCAACATAGGTGGAGTAGTTACTTAATGACTTGTATGTTTATTTTATTTTTTTATTTGACAAGTGCTACGAACATACTTTTTAAACATATTTTTAAATTGATTATTTTTTAAAACTATAAAATTAGAAGAAAGAGAATTATTGATTATTATTATTATTATTATTATTATTATTATTATGTAGGACTCAAAATATTTTAAAAAAAATTAACTAATAAAAAAGAGTGTGTTCAAAGAATATATTAACGAGTGTATTTCTATTTTCTTTTTATTGTTCGTGAAAACTTAATGACTTGCATGTGACTGCATATAAAGAGTATTTAAAATGTAAGTTGGTACATATTGTTATGATAATGCAGGTTTTATGAAGAAGCTTACCGCTCGGGAAGCTACGCAAAACCACTATCTAGTAATGATATGGAGGAGGAGGGGATGCATAGATGTAATGTGGTGGAGGTGGTGAATGAACAGGAGGAGGAGGAGACTTGTACTTGTAAACTGGGGGTGGAGGAGATGGGTACTTGTAGGGCTTGATTGGTGGAGGAGGAGATTTGTACTTGTAGACTGGGGGTGGTGGAGATGGGTACTTATAGGGTGGTGGTGGAGGAGAAGGGTACTTGTATGGTGGTGGAGGTGACTTGTACTTGTAGACTGGGGGTGGTGGAGACTTGTACTTGTACACTGGGGGTGGTGGTGATGGGTACTTGTATGGTGGGGGTGGTGGAGATGGGTACTTGTAAGGAGGAGGTGGAGACTTGTATTTGTAGACTGGTGGAGGAGGAGATTTGTATTTATAAACTGGTGGTGGAGGAGAAGGGTACTTGTATGGAGGAGGAGGAGGAGATGGGTACTTGTAAGGAGGAGGGGGAGATTTGTACT
>PYAF01001297.1:1134100-1145439 GCA_007407185.1 Glycine tomentella | reverse complement strand
TTCCTCAAACTAAAATAAGTAACTATATATAATGTCTAAAAATATTGGTTAGCATTTGTGATGATATAAATATTAGTTATATCAAACAATTTCTTTAACTAATATAAAATATAATGACAATTCAATTTTATAATACCATACTTAAAATTCAGTCAAAAAAAATATCATACTTAAAATATTATGATAAAGTTAATTAAAATGTCACCCACAAAAACATATAAACTTTTAAGTATATGAACAAAATAGAATCAAATAAACAGAATAAAAATCAGGGATGAGCTACATACACCATTACTTTTTCTTATACACCATTCATGAACAGTGCGTTTCCAAAATTATCCTTCATTTTTTTAGTACTTTTATACACGGATCTGTAAGCTTTTTGAAAATAATGGTGTGTACAGGTATCAAACTTGTGACCTTTAAGTTATTAATACGATGCTCTAACCAACTGAGCTAATAGACCAATTATGTTAAAAATTAATCGATGTTAATATATATATATATCACTAAATTTATTTAATTTAAAATAATTTATTATGTTAAAAATATATGTGTATTAAATATACATTGAAAATTTTAGTGTTATATGTAAATTTAACATATATTTTTAAATATGTTTTTTATTTCTCCACTTTTTATAAATTTCATTTTTAATTCTTGAACAATTTTTTTTAATGTTTTTTATCCTTATTTTTGTAGCTAACAATTTATTTCATATCATTAACTAATTTCACATATATGTAAATTATGTTAATAAATTAAAAAAAATCTGTTAAATTAACTAAACGTGTAGATATGTAAATCCGTTTTTCAAGGATCAAACCTGGAGCCCTTCAATAAGACCAAACTCGGTTCTTCCACTTGGAATCTACACGTTTCGCCATTGTCATATATAGACTCAGTCACTGGTTATTATGTATTAATAAATTATATGTGATATGACAGTTTTAATTTGCATTTAAGTCGAAACTTATTTTGTTTTATTTTTAATAGTTACGTAATTTATATATATTGAAATTAATTAAAATACATTCAGTGTAAAGATTTTTTTTATGTTTATCTCATCATGTATTGTCATGTATAGTAAAATTATTGATTTTTATAATAATAATTATTAAAATATATATTTAAAAATTATTTCTAATAGAATGGGAGTTATGTGAAAGTCATTATTTATCAATTCAATACTTGTTTTTTAACTTATAAGACAATGTAACTTTTTTCTATTAATTTGAAATTTCACTCATTTTATTGTTACTTAATATATTATATATATTAAAAATATATATCTAATTTCAATTAAACCAATGAATCCTGCATCGGTTCCATTATGTATCCAGCTTTAAAATAAAATGTCAAAACTATTAGTTAAAATGTTTTGTATAGCAGTGAGCATCTGTCTGAACACAAGATTCTTATGATGCAAGCGATCACCAAAACCTAAAGGCCAAGTCTGGCACATTCACCTTCGTCATCTTGATTAGGAATTATTAGATTGTCTCTCTCCAACGAAAAAGCGAACCATAACATAATTAACTTCATTTCAAGACAGCTATTTAAAACCTTAGTGAAACACTATATAATCTCATGTTTAAGTTTCTGGAGGAAAGAAAATAGTTTCTTTGAACAAGAGGCTGAAAAAACTCTACAATTATTTTGAGTTTTCCCATCTCTTCTTGAGACACGCAAAGGCTATTTCTTCACAAAATAATGCTCTCAAATTCATCAAGATCTCATTACTTAGGGGAAGAATCCGCGCAAATAGAGTTTTTTGAAGAACATATCTAGATGTCTATGCTCCAAATAACCGAAAGGGTTAGACGAATCTAGGTTAAAAAACACATAACCATGTATGGGTTCTGCTATCTAAACTAGCATATTATGGATGTGTTTGATTTGGCGTGCAACGTCATTAACCGCCAAAGCTTTCTCTCACAGAAATTGCATTGAACGTGTTTATGAATGTGTAATTTGTGTAAAACAAACATACGTTTACGTGTATCATGGAAAAAGTAGAGTTTTGGAACAACGATCAGTTGAATGCATTCCAAAATCCATTGAGTCTATGCTTTGTGGCCGTGCACTTGTGAAAGAAATCTGACAGCTATTGAAAGGGAACACCCTTTTCTTCTCAATATCCATTATAGTTATTTAACTCCGGCTATGTGTCTTTGTTTGCATGGCCTATCCCAAGCCAGGATAAAGGAGGAGGGTTGGTGTCAGGTGTTGCGAACCGACCATAAAAAAATAACTATTTTTATGAGATGAACCATTACGATATTTCATTGGGGCGTACCCTTCATAACGACGTGT
Source organism: Glycine tomentella (assembly GCA_007407185.1). Taxonomy (NCBI): domain Eukaryota; kingdom Viridiplantae; phylum Streptophyta; class Magnoliopsida; order Fabales; family Fabaceae; genus Glycine; species Glycine tomentella. Next base: position 1,143,123 of record PYAF01001297.1, on the reverse strand, counting down.
TACATCGAACCCTGGATGTAGCGAAAAATGGATTAGGATCCTAGCCACAAGACAAGACATTGCATCCATCCTAGGATGTAGTGATAAGTGAACTAGGGTCCTTGCCTCAAGGCAAGGCGCCAGGTTTTCACCTGGATTTTGTGACAAGTCAGGATCCCGACACGCAGATGGGTGAGTGTGGCGGACAAATAAAATGTTTGATACTTGGAGGAAAAGTATGTTTATGTCTATTTACAAAAACAAAAGAGATATTCAAAGTTGTTCTAACTATAGAGGTATTAAGCTTATGAGTCATACTATGTAGCTGTGGGAGAGAGTTATTGAACATCGCTTGAGGAGAGAGACCAAGATTTCTATAGATCAATTAGAATTAATATCAGGAAGATGTACCATGAAAGTCATTTTCTTGATGCAACAATTAATGGAAATGTATCGAGAAAAGAAGAAAGACTTACATATGTAGTTCATAAATCTTAAGAAAGCATACAATAGGGTTCCAAGAAAAGTTATTAAAGTATGTAAATACAATCAAGGATATGTATGATGGAACTACCATGTGTGTGAAAGACTTGTAATGGAACATCATCAAGTTACTTTTCTATCATAGTAGTTGTACACCAAGGTTCAATTCTTAATCCTTATCTCTTTGCCTTAGTGATGGATGAACTAACAATAGATATTCAAGAGGAAATGTCGTGATGTATGCTTTTTATAAATGATATTGTGCTTACTAATGAGACCAGAGACGGTGTTAATAGGAAACTTGAATTGTAGAGAAGCACTTTGGAGTCTAAATGACCCACGTTAAACTGAAGCAAGACTGAGTATATGAAATATGAGTTTTTACTGATAAGAGATGATGATCAAAACCCCGTGCATCTACTTGGTCAAAAGGTACCCTAGAAAAATGTTTTTAGATACCTGAGATCAATTTTGCAAAAAAGTGGAGAGATTGATGAGAATGTAAATTATAGAATCAAAGCAAGGTGGATGAAATGGCAGAGTGCACCTATGTTGCTATGTGACCGCAAAATTCCCCTTAAGGTAAAAGGAAAATTTTATAAAACAATTGTAAGACCTCCAATGTTATATGAAAATGAATATTGGCCAACACATAGACAACATGAGCATAAAATAGGGATTGTAGAAATGAGGATGTTAAGGTAGATGTATGTTATACAAACATGAATAAGATAAGAAATGAAAACTTTTTACGAAAAGTAGCAATAGTACCAATGAGTGAAAAGATGAGAGAATATATATTGAAATGATTTTGGCACATAATGAGACGACCCTTGGATACTCCCGTAAGAACAAAAATTTGTTACCAAGAACTCGACACAAAGAGAAGTAGAGGTATACCGAAACTTACCTGAAAAAAGATAATTAAACAAGACTTAATAGAATGGATATAGATTGACAAACAATGTGTCTTAAGACGAAATGAAGAAAAGTTATAAACTTGGTAGAGAAAAACCTACTGTTATCTCTATGTTTCAGATGGTCCATTTATAGTCCTTTTCCTCTCCATCTCCTCCCTCCTTCTTTCCCCCTTCTTTGTTATTTTTGTTTTTAACCTTCTTGTATCTATCATTTGATTCATCTATCATTGACTCCAATTAACTTGAATTAAATATGTTATTGATGTTTTATTTATTATAACTATTTAAGCTATTGGAATAATATCCACTTTATTACAGTAACCCCATATACCACATACCCCAAGTTTGGTATGATAATATTGAATAATCAAATATTAGTAATATAATAATATAGTTGTTTGGGAAGCACAAAGTAAACGCTACCATAAATCAGACACCAGGTTAATGTAATTTAGCAAATAATGATACATCAGAGTAACTGAATACATGTTCTAAAAATCCTCATCTGTTAGTTTTTTGCTAATTGAAAAATTGTACTTTGATCTCGGCCTGTTAATATTTTATGCATTTCAACGGTTCTAATAAGGATTGTGTCCAGAGAGGATAAATAAAATTGCATGTGATGTATGACCCCCAAAACGATGGTGTAAAGAACCACTGACATTGACATTCAGATGAGCATAAAACCTAGATGGTTTATGTGAACCAGTTCATCTTTTACCGCGAAAAGCAAGTCCACTTCTTGGACCAGGATACCGAGAAAACTGAAGCCGCAAGTGACTAGATTCAGGATCGAGTTCATCAACTTTATAACCTGTGCTCCACCACCCACATTGTCAGCAACGCCAAGGTAGTGTTTGATAGGTGTGATAGAACAGGCTAAAATATAACATGGGTTGTCCTTGGTGCATTTTGAAAATAAACAGAACAAGAATGAGTTTGAAATTCGGTTCCACTAAAATGCATGCATTTCAAATATAAACCAGACAAGATGAGGTCGAAAAGTGATGCATTTGGGTGTGATGCATTTTGGTTTCACTAAAAGGGGAAGGAACAAAAGAGAATAGAACGGAATGTTCCCATTCGGTTCAATTTGCACACCAAATGCTGCCCGAAAGCATTCTCTATTTCATAGCAATTATCTACATTTTATCTCATTTTGAAGTGGTGCAGTTATGTGATTTAGGAAGGAAATCAAAACACAATTAATTTCCTTTTATATCAGCAGGTAACTATATACCTTGCAAGGCACTCATAGCAGTTGCTGCACAAGCTGGATTTGCAAAGTCCACAAAACAAAGGTAATGAGGATCTCCACCACGCTGCAATGAACAAGCATCAGCACAAAGAGGACACTACAACTTTTGACCAATCAACTAAATAAGCAAAAGAGGACAAGCAGGCATCTGGTACAAACAGTAAACTTACATGTTTGGATTCTTTGCTCACAAGTCTAACTTCTCTATACCCAACAAAAGGGCGAAAAATATCTAGGGTGATGTTAAGGAATATGATATGAATAACTGAACTAATATCAATGAAACTCAAATAGATAAAAAGCAAGATGAAATTCCTAAGCATTGCATCAAAATGAAAAGGATACGAGCTACTTCCCTTCTGGTGCTATCAGAAGGGAGACCTTCAACATATAGAGTACTTGAAGCATCTGGAGGTAGAGGTACTGTCTCAGGCCCAGGTCTGGAAACTGCATCTATAGGTAGCTGACCACCATAATCAACACCCCGTCCATTTGGTGCTAGATCTGGACCACCACCCCCATGACGCCCCATGACAGAAGGATCAGCTAGTGAATGGTCTGATAATCCACCAACAACCCTAGCCAACCCAAGACCACCAACTGTACTGGCTTCCCCAGAAGTAAATGAAGAAAGTTGCTGCATAGGTAAACAGGATGCATGTTCTCAGAAACGGGCAGTGAAATGAAATTGCCCAAAAAAAACAGTAGTGTGAGTGCCAAAAATAACCAACAGTGAAATATTTAAGAAGAGATAACAAGATGAAGTGTTACCCCACTCTGAAGGTAGCGGTCATAAGCAGATCCAATTGTTTTTGTGTCCTTTAGCATTCGGTGACCGGTACGGTCATCATCACGAGCAAAATTATTAGGCATCTCATTACCTGAAAGACAGACCGGAAGCAGGCATATCTGCAATGTAAAAATAAATAATAACAGATTTGACAAAATGTATAATATTGGTAGAGTTATTAGTATTTTCCAGCTTAATTAAATCATCATTTCCATAAACAAATAAACAATAACAAAATACTTTTAAAGAATAGAAATGATGGGTGTGCTTGATTCATGTATTTTCTGTTTTTATTGAAATAAAAAAACACATTTCAAAATTAGTGAGTTTTAATGAAAATAATACCAGCATAGTTATCAATCCCGGATAGCGGAGCGGTGCAACCGCCCTCAAAACTGGGATAGCAGGATGACCGCTATTCTAATGTTTTTATATATGTATTAAAAAATTTATAATATAAATATATAAGCTGAAAAAGAGAAATATAACTAAAAAATAGCCAAAAGAGTACATTAAGCAATAAAGGGGGTGCAGGAAGCAAATCAGGCCCAAAAGAAAATTCCATTTGTATTACTTGTCTTGTTATGTTCGTGACTAGAAATTGGGGAACCAGAGGCCATCACAACAAGAAAAGGGAAGGAAGTCCCTGGAATGGACAACGAAGGAGAAACAGAGGTCACCAAGGAGAAGAAGAAAACAGAACAGAAAGTCGGAAACGAAGGAGGAGAAGAAAACAGAGGTCACCAAGAAGAAAAATGAACAGAAATGAAGGAGGAGAAGAAAACAGAACGGAGAAGAAGAATGAGAAGAAAACAGAACCTCAAGGAGAAGAAAACAGCCGCCGGAGAAGAAGAAAGGGTCGTCGGAGAAGGAAGAGATGGTGGCCGGAGAAGGTAATGTCGGGCGTCAGAGTCAGCGTCGGAGTGAATGAAGGAGGTCACAGTCACAAATCGCGCAAAGAGGAAGTGAAGAAGAAGCCCAGACCTTTAAATATGCCACGAGATTTCGACCTAGGTACTGCGCAGACACGATCGCGGCCGCTCCCTCCGCAATCGCGGCCGCTCCGCGAATCCCACATCATGCCCGCGACGTCCGCAATCCCTAACCGCACCGCAACACCACCTGCTATCGCGGCCACTCCACCCGCGATTGATAAGTATGAATACCAGATGTAAAAACAAAAAATTGTTTCCTTTCAAAACAGGAAACTGGAAGTTGAAAACAGTGGCAACTTTGAAATTACAATAAATATATGCCAACCATTTTTCTAAAATAATAAAATGAAAAAATAAAATCTATCACAAGGAAATTAAATTGCAATAGAAATCAAAAACAATGTTCGGAAACCAAACAGATTGTGAGTCATCATCTCATCACTATTGGGATACCCATGTAATTGAGTTTTAGCCTCCATGCAACTAAGGTTCTCACTATAAAGATATTAACCACACTCTGCTGACCTAACTAAAGCTGACAAGACCCAAACAGCATGCAGTAAAGAGTCAAGCCCAAAAATAAATACAAGCCACGATAAAACAGAAACACTGTAGCAACTTGGAATTCCAGGAGGAGAATTTCTTATTGTTGCTGTCACTCAGTAATTGTTGCATCTATTTGAAACTTACAGCTTAGAAATGCAAATGATACTCAGAATAACTTTCAATTTTTATGGAGACTACGTCTAATAAGAACTTAATAACTAAAATTTCAAAAGCATAGAAACAAGAATAAGCTTGTAGCCCTGCAACATTATCTAGATTCCTAGTTCGTCCAACTAGTTTAGCTTATAAGTATGACTCGGTTCTTAAAGCACAAATACAACGATCACGTTAATCTTTGCATTGTGCTAATATTTGAAAAGGCAAAAAAATTAAGATTTATGACGTAGAAAAATTAATCAATCCATCACATTATATTCAACCCATAAAACCTTGAAAACATCAGGAAATTGAATAAGGCCACATGCAGATGTCAGACAAACATGGCACACCAATGAAGCCCAATATCAATTTAGTTATTAAGATAATAAAATCTAACCAACTTAACATCAATCCCTAACTTTGCAAGGCCAAATAATCAGTTCCCTTATGTTTAACCTACAAATCCATTGAAAGCATTGGTGAATTCAATATGTTATTTGGGATCTCCAAGATCTTAAAAAAACTGAAATCCAAATAGTACCCCATATCTAAATGGAATTTGCACACCAAATATAAACCTATGCAATGCCTAAAGTCCAAAACGCCCTTGTTTTTCTACATCAACAAAACCTTGTAAAATTCAACAGAACAAAAATTGATGATAGATCACAAGAACACCACGATCCTAACACACCCATTTAACAAACACCCCACAAATCTAAGTAAGAACACAGAAACCCAGGCACCGTTAAAAGACAACAACACTACTCAAAATGGCGTCGTTTAACACCCAATCAAATTGCCAAAACCAATAACAACGAATCTAAAGAAAAAATCGAAATTTACAAACTTGCACAAACAACTAAAGAGAAAGAGAGCAAATTGCACGAAACAAAGAGAGCGTGTAGGAAATCTAGAGAGAGAGAGAGACAGAACGAACCGTAGTCGGAACGCGGTCGTTTGAAAATGCCGGATTGAGGCAGAAGCGCCTGTTGTCGGTTCCAGTAGCCGTCCGTCATGGCGAGAAGAAACCCTAATTTTGGGAAGATGGAGATTGGCGAATTGCAGAAACCCTAACCCTGGGTTGCTGCTGTGTTGGAGTTGGAAACTCACTTTGGTCTGGCCCGTCTGGGACACGACTAGGGACTGGTTTACTTCTACTGCATCAACTAGAGGGAATGGAAAATAAGTGTGTCTTGTTAATTAGGCCATGTGTTTTATTTTAATTGGAGATGATACAGGGTTTCACTTTCATCCTCTTACATAGACATGTTAGATTTGTTCATGATAGAACTTTCCATTATCAGATTTTGTTAGGTTTGAAATTTATATTATTATCATTAAGTTTAAGTTTGATTTTTTATTTGTTAAAAATAATTTATTAAGGTATGGTTAACAAAGTCTGATTAAATAAAAATAAATAATTGAAATTAAAAAATAATATAATAGATATATTTTTAATATAAATTGTAAATTATCAAATCTTATAAGTTATAGTTTAGACAGATTCATTATTCAAGTTTAGTAGACTTTTTTTAAAATCAATCGTCTAGATTTTTTAATTAAAAAGACTTTTTAAAAAGTTTAAATTTGACATTTTTTAATAATCAGATTAGACCTTAACCAGACAAGATTGTAGTCCCTATATGACCTATTTCCACATCTACTTCCCCGGATGAACAAATAAATTTACTTAATAAAATATTCATAAGTGAGAGAATAATTATTGGATTTAGATTAAGGATAAAGTCATTATTTACTCGTAATTTATTTTAGGAAGAAATTGATATTGATTCTATAGTATTCATTCTACTTGTCCCTCCTCACACATATATTATATATTAATATAATTAAAATATATTAGTTAAGTAAATATTTTAATTTTGTATATGTTTTTTTATAAAAATAAATAATTATGTTTTTAATTTTAAAGTGGTGAAGTTTGGTTGAATATGTCTTATATTAAATTTGTTTCACCTTCTATTTAAGAATGTTAAACTACAATTTATTTTTATGTATAAATTTATAAGTTTGTTGACAAATTCATATAAGATTGACTTTTAACTGTGAATCGATATTTTGTGTTTGTTTGGTTCTTTAAATTAGTAGTATAGATTTGTACATGTTTAATGACTTGTCTTTGTAATGTTGTATAATTATATTTGTAATATTATTTATTTGTCTTAAATTTGGACGAATCAATATTATATTTACTTGTTTTTAATATTATTATGTGTGGATGTTTTTATTGTTATGTTTGGATTACTTAAGAGCAATATTTTAATTTATTTATAGTATTTTTTTAATTAAAATATTTTTACTAATTTATTAATTTTATACATAAGCAAAGTACGGGATCGTAGGTATGGGTACATAGATATTCAACACATATAGAAATGAAAATTAAAGTTGGTACTATACAAATACGGGTAATTTTTTATAAAATGCGGGTATGAGGAGGGTATTATAGGACCCTACCTATTGTCATGCCTAGTACTTCCTCCTTGTTAAAAAGAAAGTTTTTAATATTTATATTTTAAGCTATATTTTCAAAATTTTTAAAATTTTTTTAAATAAATAAGTCCAAAGAAAAGCAAATATTTCAAAAAATAGTACTCCATCCAAATTGAAATACAAGAAAAACAAGTATTCCAAAAAAATATATACTAAAAACAAAAGTTTTAATATATCAAGAATCAAATGCAACAATTATTTTTTATTAGGATCAAACCAAAAATCAATCATTTACCATAGACCTCAATTATATTTAAGACTTATTTAAAATTGTTTAAACATTTGTTCAATGGTTTCATGTTCCTCCATTTTAAACAATTTGTATTATGAACAAGCATGTTTATCTTAGAATCTTTAACTTGTGAGGTACCCTCATAAGCAATAGCTAAAGAATTCTGCATTTCTTTAAAACATTTAGGCTTAATGTCACTTTGATCACCGGCGGATCTAAATGCAAATGAGGGTGGGCAAATACACCCCCTCATTTTAATAAAATCACTAATATTTGTCATAAAATATTATATTTTACATCCCATAATTTTATGTATTTGAACCTCCTTACCAGTTCACATGTAAGAATAAGTAAATACACCATCTTATTTTAATAAAATGCAAAAAATATCATATTTTACACCCCATAATTTTATATTTTGAACCTTTTTAATTTTATGTATTTAAACCTCCTTACCGGTTCACATATAAGAGTAAATAAATGCACCCTCTTATTTTAATAAAATGCAAATATTTATCTTAAAACTTTATATGTTGTTTCTTTTATTTTCGTATTTGAATCCAACTATATTATATAATAATGATAATTATCAATTTTTATTTTTTAAATAAATTGCCCTCACTGGTCCAAGGTCCTAGATCTGCCACTGACTTTGGTCCATTATATTTGACAGTTATTTCACTTTGGTACATTAAATTTTAAAAGTTTTATTCTGATTATTTATGTTTACAAAATGTATTGTTTTGGTCCTTTTTTCAATTTTCTATTAGAAACATTAGTATTTTGTTAACTTTAAATTTAAAAAAGGACTAAAATGATATATTTTGAAAATATAAAGACCAAAATGAAACTTTTAAAACTTAATGTACCAAAGTGAAATAACTATGCACGATTGTGTAACATCCCGGGCGCTGACGAGGGCGGGGAGTGATCGCCGGTGCAGTGAGGCACGGACAATGAGCAGCTCCTGGCAGGCTTCCAGCGGGAGGGGCACATGAATGAATCGAAACACACCCGAACGAGAGGGATCCAGAGGCTGTGCAGGTATGGGACTGTACAGTTGAGGATAACTTAAAGGATTTAATAGGTACTACCTATACCAACAAGGTGCATCTACTTTTCGGTAGCCCATAACATAAGAACTCCACAGTTAAGCATGCTTGACTTGGAGCAATCTTGGGATGGGTGACCTCCTGGGAAGTTTCTC
>PYAF01001297.1:1073538-1134000 GCA_007407185.1 Glycine tomentella | reverse complement strand
CTACCTATACCAACAAGGTGCATCTACTTTTCGGTAGCCCATAACATAAGAACTCCACAGTTAAGCATGCTTGACTTGGAGCAATCTTGGGATGGGTGACCTCCTGGGAAGTTTCTCAGGAAGTGTGTGAGTGAGGACAAAGCACACTGAAAAGTCTTGTGTTGGTATGTAGGGACAGTCATTGATCCTGCAAGTGGCCAGGTGTTACAGATTGGGTCAAGCAAGTAGTTGATTTCTCATTTGGCATCTTCAACTGGACCGAGCAAAGACAAGCAATATAAAGAGGGGTGACGATGAGAAGATTGTTGTCATTAGGTGGGACGAAAATTCCAACCGTGTAGGGAAGTTGACAAGCAATATAAAGAGGGGTGACGATGAGAAGATTGTTGTCATTAGGTGGGACGACAATTCCAACCGTGTAGGGAAGTTGTGACGGAGACGAAAGCACAGGTAGAACAACAATCTTTTTGGATTGATGGCGAGAGGTAAAGCGGCGAAAGGAGAAAGGACCCTTACCGATTGTGACTTAGAATAATCGGTGATAGAATTATTATTTTTATTAAATGATTAAATTGAATAATAATAACAATAATATGAGAGGAAAAGTTGTTGTTGTTTATTATAATAGCCTCTCTTTCTCTCTCTCGTTCCTTTTTCTTTTTTTTCTGCTTCTGCCATTGATGAACTAGAGGAGCTTCTTAAACACTCAACCGTTGACCAAAACCCTTCACACCCAACATGAAAGTTGAAAGGAACTACTCAATGAGCTAGATTTCATCATCATTTTTCTCTAAAAACCATCAAACAGAAAGATCCAGTTCTCTAGGGGAAATTCACAAAGTTTGATTCTGAGGGAAAAGAAGGCGTTTTAAGAACGTTCAAGCTTGGAAAAGTTGTTCTTTAGCCTCTCTTGTCGATTTAGAGTAAGAAACTCAAGTTTTACCGTTTGATTTGTGAAATTGTTCTTGGGATGAATAGTGACCACTTTGTGATAGGGCTGAAATTAGGCTTGGATTCTTTAGAAAAGTATGCTCAGGAGGTTGTTCTGATGAATATTAAACTTTGAAACATGATTTTTGATGAAGTTTGATTTTGACCCTGAGATATGTATGAGTAGGAAGAATGTTGATGAAATGGACGGTGTTATGATAGTTATAAGCCTAAATGTCTTTACAAAAGTTATTCAGAAGGACAAATAAACGGTGAAAATGTGTTGATATATTTGTTTTAGTCATGTTGGGAAATTGTTGATATATGACCTAGGAGATCATTGAATTGAACTTATGCGGAGTCTAGGGGGACTCTAAGGTCTTGGTTGGACCAAGATAGATCCTGTTGAGGGTCTGTGAATCGCCTATAAGGTGATTAGCTCTGATAACCCTAAGATAGAGAACATAGAGATTTTTAATGGAAAAGAATAGAGTTTCCTTTCATTCTAACGGTTGAGAACCGTTATTGATTGATTGTTTGTATGCCTTATGTAAGGCGTGAGAGTGACATTACTGGTGGTTGTGACTACGAAGCCGGGAGAGCCGGTATAGCGTTGAGAGCAGGTAAGCTCTTTGTTCTTGGGAGTGTTTCCCACTGTTGTGTTCCACCATACTCCGAGGGAGTTATGGTTAGTGTATATCTTGATGCATGTATATTGAAATTGTGTGTTACTGTTTATGGAAACATGTATATGATGGGCTGAACACTGTGATAGTGTGGTTATGTGCTTGATTGGATTCTCTGGCCAGTAGAATTGAATTTAATAGTCTATATATATAAGTCCTGATGTGAGATGTGCTCACATAGCTGGATGAAGCCTTCTCAAGCAAAGAAAGAAAGTCCTGATGTGAGATGTGCCCATATAAATGGATGAAGCCTCCTCAGGCATGATTAGTAAGTCCTGATGTGAGATGTGCCCATATAAATGAATGAAGCATCCTCAGGCATTGATATTTGTGTATGTATGTTATGTACATGTGATAATATGATTGATAGCTGTGAAGGCTAGTTTGTAATGCCAATTTTGATATTATATGCATGAAAGTGAACCAGGGGGAGGAAAGACCTCCAAGAACCCTGAGTTTACTGAGATTGTTATCTCACCCCGGTCGGGGATTATGTTTTTGCAGGTGAAGCTCAGGGAACAGCTTATAGATCCCAGGGTAAGAGGCCTGAGTAGAGGGATATGATTCTGAGAGAACCTTAGGCATAGAGTGAAGAGCATGTTGGCTCTGTCTTTTGATTTTCATGCCTATGTTTTGTTTTAGAGACTTGAGGGATATGTACAGTTTTGAGACATATACTTTGTATATTATGAGATTCACCATATATGATGTACAGTGGGTATTGTTAATAACGTATGATGACGTCATTTTTGTTTACTGCTTCCATTTTAATTATCTATGATAATTGTTGCGCTTAACCACCATAAGATAATGTTAATGAACCGAATGTATACGGGTCGTTACATTTATGGTTTCAAGTCCATCTTTTTTCCATTTACTTAATGATTTTAAGTTTTTTAAATAAAAAAAGATAATGATTGTTTTTTGCTGCTACTATGCTTACCAAAATGGTACATTTCAAAAACATAAAGGACAATAATGAAACTTTTAATACATAATGTACCAAAATGAAACAACTACGAAATATAATGGACCAAAAATTACATTAAACCAAAGATTTAAGATTACGAACTCTTTCATATTCAACTCTAGAGTTTTTATCCTTATGTTGTCTTTAGCTGAGGGGAAAAGGAAAAAAAATAGAGAAAAAAAGTGTAATCATTAATGAAACACCGATTTTTAGTTTTTTACACTATTTTTTTTTATAATTATGTTAGTGGTACTAAATATCCATCAATATTTTTAATTATTAATCTCCATATGAGAACTTGTCTAACCATCTTTGGTGAGATTTTCTCCTCTTAAGGACTCAAATTGAGACATTACTTAAAGAAACTGATTTTATAAATAAAACAAAACCCTTTTTGATTTAAGACACTAACACCCTCCTTGATTTTAAAAGTCCCTAACCCCTCCTCAACCCCTTACCATCTTTTTTAACTATAGAACCACCCTCCCTTTTTCTTCTATAGTGCCACCTTTCTTATCCCCATTTCCAACTTTTGTTCCTCTCCCTTTCTCCATTATTTTCCCTTAATTATTTCAAAAATCACAAGCTCCTTAGTAAACCATAGTCATACAAGCATATATTATTGACTTTAGTGTAATACGCAAAGAGTAAGTATTGAGTGCAACTAGTAGTGATGCATTGAATATCAACCATAGTCCAAAGAGGTTTCAACATTGATTTTTATAATCAATGTTAAAATTAATACTTTTAACATTGATAATTTCAATATCGATTCATAATCATGTTGAAAATTGATTTTAAGAACTACTTTTTAGTAATCATCATGAGACACTCATGAAAAAAAAGTAATTTGAATTGAAAAAAGTAATACTTATCCTTTAAAAATCTCTATTTGAAACTTAGATGATTATTTTAATGACGTAAAACAGCATTTGCCCTAACATTAGGGAACTTGACCGTTGCACAGAGCACCCCCGATCTTACATAATCATTCTCTCTTGTACTTGCACATAACAAGTACTAAAGTTATTATTTACACATGTAAGTCTAGAAACATACGCATGCATGGAAACAGGTATAATACCTACCCTGATTTTGTACCCGGCCATTTTCATCCAATTTTATATGTGAAAATATAAGGATATTTGCACAATTAATTAATATAATCCACCGTTTCAGAGGACAGTTGCGCGCATTAATTCGCCACTGCAAGTTAGTAACATGACGGTTTTTTTTCCAGTCTTGCAATGAAGTACTGAAAACTCTAGAACCTATTTCTGGTTCAACGAATATGAAGAATCTTTTTTCTCCAAAACCCAAAAGTTCAAAACCTCTTCTTACTCTACAAATTAGTGCATCAAGTATATTTAGGTCCTAAAGACCAAAAAACAAAAAGTATTTAGGTCATAAAAACTTATATGTGAACAAACTCCAAATAACCAAAAAAGAAAATACTGATATCAAATGCTTCTGCTTTGTTATGTTCAAATATCATTCTCTCTACCATATACATTTTTTCTCCATTTCTTTCTTTCCTTCCAATAATAAAAAGAAAAGATCGAAAAGAGCAAAAGCCAACATGAAACATTCTTTTGTTACATGCTAAAAAAGATGGTTCAACTATTCACCAAAAACAAAACAGAAAAAAGTTGGTTCAACTTAATCAATGTTACAACATTAACAAGGTTTGATATGAGTGGTTTTGGTGTCATAGCATCCTAGTTCAAACCCCAACCCGTTCTTACACGCAGTACCCTTCAAAACCTTAATCAAATCCACGCACATGCTCCTCACGTGCTCCTCCCACCCCCTCTGCATAACCAACAAAACCACCACGACGCCGTTTCGCTTTGCCACGTCATCTCGCACCTTCACGTTCCCGCACAAACAGCACAAGCTCCACAGCACCGCCACCGCGTCCGCCGCCGCAGCCTTCGGCGCCTTCGTTATTCTCTCCACCACCGCCGCAGCAAGCGATGGCTCCACCGCCATCGCCGCCCGCCCCTCCGCGCACGTGGCCAGAACAGCCAGCATCCTCAGACACCTCTCCGCCGTCGCCGTCGCCGAACACGCTCGCAGCAATTTCGTAACCGCTTCAACGATTCCGGAACTAACGAGTACCACCTTCGCGGAGTGAGTCACCGAAACGACGCCGAGCAGAGACAAAACGGCATCGTTTAGCTCCTCTCCACCGTCTTTTAAAAAACTCGCGACCAACGGCAACAATCCTCGCGTCTCCGCGACATATTTCGAAGACTGAAAATCGCACGAGAGAAACTCCAAAATCCTAACTGTTTCAATCTTCGATTTCATAGATCCGTTTCTCAGAACAAACATCACCGAACTAAAGCATTCTTCGCGAACGTCGAGAATCAGCTTTCGGATTTTCTCTCCGTTTTCTCGGAAAACCGAATCAAGAAGATAGATCGAGTTTTCCGCCGCGTCAATCAGTGAATTGCTTCCGGCGAGGGCGCGGACCAGGGAAGAGTCAAAGCCGGGGAAGGCGGCGAGAGACTGGCGTTTCTCGCCGGATTTTTGGGCGAATTCAGCGATTTTGGAGAGGGTTCCGGCGAGGTCGTCGTCGGAGGTATGGATTTTGCGGAGGAGAGGACGGAGGTGGTCGGCGGAGGAGGGGGAGAGAGGTTCGGCGGAGGAGGAGGAGAGGATCCAGAGGCGGATGAGGCGGTGGAGCGTGAGATTGGGGATGAAGTCTTTGGAGGGAAGAACCTGCATGGTGGCGGGACACGTGTCGTGTCCTGAGTCGAGCCAGCGCTGAATGCTGGCGCGATCGTATGTGACGCCGGTGCAGAGGCTTACGGGAGACCGCATCACGTCCATGGAGATTGGACACCGAAAGAGACTCGGAACGGTCACGTACAGCTTCTGATCCCTTACCTTTGCCATTCTATAATTGTTGAATTTGGTTTCTCAGTTCTTACACAGCACAGAGCGAGAGAGGAAGCGTTAGAAGTTAGAACTTAGAAGAGAAGGGGTATCAATTATCAATACACTTGACATAGTGTGTGGTCCATTATTTAAACCGGAATGTGGTCTTTGGTCAAACTTTGTTTGTAATGACAACGGGACTCTTAACTGGAAAAATATGATAGAGGGGGAAGAGGAAAACGACGTCTTTGAGTGTTTAACCCATCATGCAAAATATTTTTGAAAATCTTGAGGTGCAGTTTTTGGACTGGTGACTCTAAACGGTCGTTGATTCTCTCTCTCTCTCTCTTTTAATAATAAAGGCAAGAAAAAGGGATTGAATTGAAGCCTATTTATACTTCATAAATAGTGTTTAATTGAAAAATTAAGAATATTGAAATATGGCATCAAAATTTAATGTGTTTATATGGAAATTTTAAGGTGTAGTAGAATGAATATCTGAAGAAGGTATTAATTAGCGTAGAAGGCAATTTTACTTTCTCCATGAAAATGCTGTAAAGACTGAAAAATAGCATGGATATGACGAGCAGTAACTTATACAATTTAGTTACAAATTTACGATTGTTACGTAATTCAGAAGAATAATATGTAATCTTTTTTTTTTTTTATATGTAACAGAAGAATAATATGTAAACTAAGTAAAAGGGAAAGTGTAGTTATCAAAGTCTCAAAGAAATGCTAACTATATATTAAGACCAATTTGCATATTTGAATATCTGGCTAGTTATTTTTTTTCAGCCTTTGAATATTAGCTAGTATTACAGGCATGTGAACAATTAATTACCTTCTTTTAAAAGTAATAATGGAGATTACAACAAGTTTTTCAAAGTTATGCAGTGAAACGTTTTTTTTTTAGCTAATTACTATCCTGTTTTGGTGAATAAAAATAAAATAAAACAAAGCTTATTTTTTCTTTGGCATAGTGACGGAAAAGGAGCTAATATTGAATGTTAGAGATAAAATATATTGACACGAGCAAAAATATCATTTGAAAATTTGTTAACAGTATTATATGATTGCCTCTTATTTTTATTTCTTATTACATGTTCTTAAAGAATTTATTCATAATACCTTTGTATTTATCAACAGTTTTTCTAGTATCATTATCATTTGAACATTAAGAGGTCTAGCATGATCAGCCTATTAGAAAAAGGCTTATGCTTCATTACCTTATAAAAAAAAATTCTAAAAGAAAAACATCACTTAGAAAATGGCTTATGTTTCATTCATTATTAGTGTAAAGACTTTAGATTACCTAAAACAGAAATCTGAACGGAAATTTTGGTTGCCTTTGTCTATATGAGACCAGACTAGTGCCGGAAAACCGGCCTTAAAAAGTGTGGTCAATGAATTCACAAATCTCTCTGGACTTTGTGGAATTTCATAAATGTTTGACCATTGACGAGCCTTGTTTTCTTCTTTCTACAAGTTCTAAACACTTGCTAAGTAGTAACTGACCAGAATCACATGCAAGTTTTCCACATAACAACTTACCCAAAACCTCAACCACTCTCTTGACTCGAGAACCTCACCTACTTTTGTTTGACAAATTAAAAATGATGAGTCAAGAACCGCTGAATTGAAATTAACGTTTCTGTCAATTTTATACTTGGAAAAATAATTTGAGAATATCATATTTAACCGGTTGGTTCATTAACATCAGCATACGTATAGTATAACATTATAAGATAGCAATAATTATGCATGAAAAAATAAAATAAAAATGTATGAAGTACTATAACCTCAAAAGCCCTCTCTACTGCTTGCATCGTGGACTAGTTCGTCTCGTTTTGACACGGCTGTTGCTTATGATTATTTTAGGTCGGCTAGGACTAAGGTGAGATGGAGCTGTTGGTGTGGAAGGTCTGCATTCCTCCCAAAGAATCCTTTATTCTGTGGCTGGTTGCAAGCCACAAATTGCTCACTTTGGACCGTGCCCTTTTCCTTGACAAAGGAATGTTGTGCCCATTTTACTGCACCATTGATGAGTCTCATGATCACCTCTTCTTCAAGTGTAGGGTGACAATCCTTATTTGGAGTGAGATTCGTGATTGGGTGAAGTTTTCTAGGAAGAATATTTCATTGCATGAGACTTTAAATAACATCATTCATTGCCGTGCATCCTCTGGTATCAAGGATAGTATGCGTTGCTTGGCCCTTGCTTCTACGATTTATTATATCTTGTTATGTAGGAATTCTATTCTTTTTTATGGTCACGTTTTTAATCTTATTGATGTATTGGAAAAGATTAAATTTCGTGTTCTTAGGATGGACTATTTGATGCACTTATATTATCAACTATTTTGCTTAGATTTAATTGCTTCTCTGTTACAAGTGTGATAGCTTTTTATTGTATTTGATTTTAGCGGGAAATGTCCCACTTTATGTTGTAAGTATCTTTGGAATATATATATATATATATTTACATATTTAAAAAAAAAAGAAAAACAACCTCAAAAGCCGTCCATGTATAAGATATTATTTTAAAAATTGGCGTTTAATAGGGAAAAAAGGAAGTGGGGAATAATTGTCCTAGTCTAACGTCTAGAAGGCTAAATTAGTGTATGAGAGAAACAACTAAAAAAGTTTTAAAACCTAAATCTACTCTATATTTTAACTCAAACTTACAAATAGAAAGCGGAACCTAAGGTATTATGTAAAAGAACGATTCAGATCACGTGTTAAACAGTTTACATTTTCTGTACCAAACATTGCCAAGAAAATACAATTTATATTTTAAAGGATTTGAGTGGACTGGGAATATGCATGAGATGGTCTATGCATATTGTAATACTTAGGATGAATAACACTAAAAAACAAAAATTTAAAGACTATACAAATATAACACTATATAGTTAAGGATGATTTTAAAAAATTAATTAATATTATATATATTAATAAGATTTATTTATTTTTCAATAGTTGATTATTCAAGAAAATTAAATGTGTTTGACTTAAAACATTTATGAGATGGATGATTTTTTTAAAAAATTTCTAAAAAAATGTGTAAATAAAATTAAAACATATGAAAAAATCTCACGTTTGATTTGTAAAAACGATTATTAATCTTAAAAAAAAATGTTATCATGTGAAATGTCATAAATAACGAGTTGATGATAAATCGATAATTAGAGATATTACATACTAAATGATTAAAATATTTAATTGAAATTCATCATTATTTGAAAAGTACATCTACAGCTGTGTTTCAAAAACCACATTCTACCGGTTTAGTGAACATTTTATACTTTCCGAGATAGAAACGTAAAAGGAGGGAAAGGCTTGAATTGACTTTACTTTTAACTCGACGTAAATACAACACACACCGTATGCATTTCTAACTTTTAAGTTACTATGATTTTGTTTAGTTATGCTTTTGAACTTCTTTGAATAGAAAGTGATAGCAATAAACATTTTTTAGTGCAAAAGTTTATTACAAACTGTAAAATTATTAGTGAAACTTATTAATTACGAAATGAGACACAAAATTTCATAATTTTTTATAAATTTCTGCCAAAAGTGTTAAGAAAAAGTGTGTTAGAGTATGTTAGCGTTCCTCTTACTAAAATGAGAGGCAATGTAAGAGTAATGTCTCAAATAGCTCCACGCTTTCTATTTTTGCTGCTACTTTTTGACCTATCTTATGTTTTCCCTTATTTAAGAGAGTGCATCAGACAGAGGGGGAGATAATTTTGTTACATGATACATGTCCTCTAACTTAAGCGCACTGGGACAAATAAATGTCCATGTAAGATATTTTTCAAGTAATGTTTGGTAGATGGGATATATTAAGAAAAAATATATTATTAAATAAATAAAAATATAAGAAATGGTTTGAAAAGTTTAAATTTGAAAATTATTATAAGTCAGAGGTTAGTCACTAGATGTCACACGCCTCTGATATCAGTAACAGTAACGTAGCAAGGCATGGGGCATGTTCCCTGATAGCCTCCACCAACAAGATATAACAAGTGCAATATAAATGTGGCAAAAAATTGTTTTGTTTAAATACAAACTTTAAGCTAGCTTAAGTTTATTAAGAGGCAAGTCAATGTATAGTTGCTTACTCTTTAGGCAGAGTTCTGCATATTTAGCTAGTCCCATGTTTTTCAATTCATTATGGTCCCAATTATTAATGAAGCTACAATGTTATATTGTTATAGAAATGATATGAGTTTAATTTGTTTATGTAAAAAAAATAAACTAAAGAAAAATTGTAATTTAGATGTATAAAAAATATATAAGCCTAGCAGTATTATGTGGTGCATCTAAAACTTTAAAATGACAATAAGTTAAATTTAAATAAAAAAAATTGATGAAACATTTTTTTATGACTGACCCATTCTATTCAGAGCACAATTAAATGGTGCATGGTCCAATGGGTCAGGCAAATAAATATGTTGTGGCCATATGAAGTCAGATTATGAACTGATGCATTTCTGGTCTAAATTCTCCGTATGTCTGTATGAATGGTCTTCATATATTAAATGTATAAATGAGTCAAAATTTTAAATGAATATATGTACATATCTCCAGAACATGATGATGAAAAGACTTTATACTAATAAGTTGAATTTAATTTTAGAGTCCTATTAACTATTCTCCTAAAACCGGTGCTAAAGAAATTAAAAATTAATTTTCTGCATTAGAATTTATATTGGGATACACTAAAAAAAACCATGGCGGGTTGTATTAATAATACTTTTTTTAAAAGAAATAATTTTGATTTCTTAATTATATCTTTAATAAGATATCATTTAATGATGTGTGTCACATCATGAAGATAAATAGTTGTTTTTGTTTTTGAATGTATAAAGAGTTGAGAAATTTGTCTTAGAAAAATGAAAATTCAAATTTTAGTTTTCGAAAAGTGAAAAAAAGTTAGACAAATTCATCTATCTGTTAACTTCATTTCATTATCGTTAATGAAAGAGTCTATGTGACACATTTAGGGACAAATTTGTCACCACTCTATCCAAAATATAATTTAATCTTCATCTTTTCCCTTTTTTAGTCGTTGCAAGCATAACATTACAATAAATATTAAAAAAATAGGAAGAAAAACATAAGTTAAAAAAAACATAATAATAAGCATAATATTGATTAATAAATATATATTGTTTGTTGTTCTGAAATTTGTATTGTGACAACATTAGATAATGACAAAATTAAGTTGAGTTTCATTTTTTGTGAGAATTAACTTAATGGTTATGCATTTTAATTTGTTTGAGTATCATATTTTGGATAAAATATTGTCTCACATTTTTGCTTTGAAATTTCTAATGTAACAATACCTTACCCAAAATATAAGACTCAAACAAAAAATGTACAATCATTAAGTTAATCCTTACAAAAAAAATGAGACCCATCAATATTTAATGTTGTTACAATAAAAATTTTAGAGCAACAGAAAGATCATACTTATTATTATGTTTGTTATAACTTATGTTTGATTTTCTAATTTTTTAAGTGTTTATTGTAATTTTATATTTGCAATTATTAAAAAGAGGAAAAGATAAATATTAACTTATATTTTGGGTAAATAGTCATTTTTGACCCTGAATGTGTAAATTATTGGTAAATTCGTCTTTAAATGGCTCAAGTAAACTCTTTCATTAAATTTAGGACAAAAATTATCGGATAGATGAATTTGTTGCACTTTTTTCACTTTCAATAATTAAAATTGGAATTTTCATCTTTTGAGATGAATTCAACGCTTTTTTACATACTTAGAGATGAAAACCACTATTTACCTTTTTTATTAACTTATTTAGTATTATCAAATATTATGAGAATGCACATTAATAAAAATGCAAGTGTCCTCCATCAAAACTCAATAAAATAATTCAAACATACGGTCATAGACGTATTAAACAAGTATTTTTTAATTAAAAAAAAAGTTAGTAAAAGTATATATTAAGACACGAGCTAACACTGGATAAAAACCCAAATATTCTTAAATTTCTTGTAGTCGTAGACTTACTATCCTTGACTTTTATGATTAAAAATTTAAGTTAGTCATAAGTTTTGAGACACAAGCTAACACACTAAGAAAAAACCCAAATGTTCCAAAATTTTCAATACTAACAGCCTTCAATCTAGAAATGATTTATTACAAAAAAGAGAGGGTCCATAAAATATTGTATTAGTTTGTTTGTTATCATTATATACGTATCAAATATTTACTGATATTTCTACTGAAAAATTTGGCCGACTATTTTTAGTAGAATTTCCTCTTACAAAATACTGAATAAACTTATTTATCAAATTCCTTTTATGAATAATTTAATCAGAATTTTGGGATGGAGGGAAAGATAAGCTTGGTTGAGTTTTGACATAAAACCTAGCTCTCGTATAAAAACTGTTACACGTGTTTGGTTAAACTTTCATTATTTATGTTTGTCCACAAATTCTATCAAAAGTTTAAAATTAATAATGCAAAAACTACTTGAGAAACTTTAATATGACGCGCATCCAAGCCAACTAGATGATGCATATCCAAATATGCAAATAGCATTCAAAACGAAGGAAGGATTATAAATTAATATGTTTATTTTTTTTGTCATCATCATTGATAGTTCAATGCACTTTTCTATGGAAGCAAATACTGCATCAAGGAGTGAAAAGTCCTAAATTGCTTAGGAATTAATGTCAAAGACAGTTTATAAATACCTCTTCTCTTAACTTTATAATTAAGTGTCAAAACAGATAATACTTTAAAGGAGAAGAAGAAAAAAAAGTGTGTTAATTGAGTGTTTGTTCAAAAATCAAGACTCATACATACTTCAAATGATATATATAAACTAACAGTACTGTGGAAGTGTTCATCGTCGTCATCATCATCAAAACAATAATGGATAGAGCCTTATTCGAATCTATCAATGCATTATTATCAAATCTTAAATCGGTTTTGTTAATCATTCCACTATAAGGATAAAGTTAACTATATCAATCTTAATTTAAACTAGAATTAGTGGTTCGCTCTTGTGCGGACAGTTACATTGTTCTTTACTTGTAGAGTAAGTAAAGAAATGGTATTGATTAACATGTTATTATTAGAAACTTGCTCACTAATCACCATCTCCATCATTTGGTCGAACTACTAATCAAGATCAGCACAACACATGTACAGGTCCAAAAACCTAAAGGACTCACCCCTTTTGGTTTGGTCGCTAACTAGCATTTTATTCACAGGTTTACGTTTCACAAAGATCATTTCATTAATTTTTCAGAAATATTTTTGAAGTTTGATAAATGGAATTCTTGTAATTTAATATCAGAAATATTCCTTGATACATCCTAATAGTTCCTCGTTAATATATGCATTGCCAGTGTAATGGGTTTTTAACACAAATTATCATTTATAAGTTTTATAATATTTTAAAAATCATATTGACAATATTTTTTAGTTGGTTAACAAAACGTAAAAAATAAATTAACTCTTGTTATAATATTACATAATGGATGAAATATTATCGGAAGAACTTACATCGCGCGCGCGGGAATTAAAAAAACATTTGTTTTAAAGGATTAGTTTGAAGGTTGAACATGGATAATCAATGCATGAAATGAATAAGGCTTCAATTAAAGTTTTCGAGATTCCCTTTTGATTTATTACACTGTCTGGCTACCATAGACTTTTCTGGTGAGTACTATGCTATTGAAGACCATTTAATTTGCTTTTGTACTGTGTATAGATCGAGGTGATGAATTTTGACTGCAAGCAAATTTTCCAAGCACCTTCTATTAGTTTAAGCCATTACACTGCATGATCACATGAGATCACCGTACCCCCATCGCTGATGAATATAATGCAGATGGCAGGATCACTAGTTAGACGTAAATTTTTTAATATGGGTATTTATGATAATGTATGTTTCGTACAAATGAAAATGAAGAAAAATCTGACTATGGTGTACAATGTATATCTAAATACAGGCTAACCTGAATGCACATATTTAATTTTGAATCACTGATTATATTTTGAAATTGGAGGTTGGAAAAATGTTTGGCGAGTTTAATATATACAATGCCACAAATATTTTTGAAAAATTGCACCATATGTATATTATCTAATGCCACAAATAAATTATATTGAAAAGTTGTTCCCTCAACATATATAAAATTAATTATATTTTCATTTGAAATTGAAATATGGAACATAATATAAAAATGAAAATGAAAATCAATAATGAATACATCTAAAAATGAGTCAATGCATTTAATAATTATATAAGAAAAAAATACACCTATTTATTTTTTATAATAAGAAATAAAAACGTATCATTTTTAATATAAAACCTCCTTTCAGAGATTAATTTTCTTTCAAGCTCACGAATTTTTGCTTACTTTCTCCTTCAAGTATGATATCTAACAAGTTTTAAAGCCATTAAGAGTAGATTCTTAAAAAGAGACTCTAATACTCAACTTACTAAGCACTTGGTAAAGAATGGAAGATTACTTAATTAATTAGTGCTTTTTAACTTGTGGGAATTACGTCCTGCACCCAATTTTTTTGCCTTTTGCATCCCAAATTTGTAATATTCCATCCTACCCTTCTCCCCTCGCTCACCCTCTTTTTCTCTCCATCCCCCTCTTCCTATCTCCCATTCCTTGCGTCACTGCCACAACATCCTCCACCTCCATCATCACTTGTCCTCCTTTTGTCACTCCATGAGTATCATTTTTTCAAATTCCCTATTTCGTATGTGTTTTTTTTTTTTTTTTTTCATTTTGTTTTTTCTTTGCTGAACTCCCTATTATGTAAGGTAGAAATTTAATGAAATATGGATTCATATTAATCAATGCAGAGTTGTGTTAGCATAATTTTGGAATAGCTAATCTAAAAGTCTTTTAACATAATTCTAGATTAAGCAAATCAAAACAGAACACACATTCAATACTATATAATGGGAGTTATGTTAGAACTCTTTTGGATTACCTATTTTTGAATTATGCTAATATAATTTCAGATTGAGTAATCAAAATGTATGTTTTGTTCTAGATTGCTCAATCCAGAATTATTTTAGCACAATCCTGGAAAACTTGTACGTTATGGAATAGTAGATCCAGGAAAGAACAAATACCAAATCGATGCTTGAATAAAATTTGAAGACACAACTACTTATCTTCAACAACACAGTGGCTTCATTGACAAAGTTGGGGGTCGCTAGCGTTGTCGAACAAAGAGTTAGGCGTAGGAAAAGAGTTGTGAATGGGTGCTATAATGAAAGAGGTGGGACGATGCAAGGGAAACACTGAGCGGCAGGGTGCTGGAAGGACAAAGGAGGTGCAACAGTGCAAGAGAAAGGAAGATAAAGGGCATATTAGTCCATTCAGTGTCTTTATTGTTTCCTATGGGGTACAGGAAGCAATAACCTTAACTTGTTCTTGAAGAGTCCAAAAAACAGTATTACAAAAGCCATTGGGCTTTGCTTTGCTACTGGGCTGAAACAGGGCTTTTCAATCGAAACACTAATAAATAATAATGAGGCTCTCAGAAAGAGCTGAAAGGACAAGTAGAATATTACTAGAATTTTAGTCAATAGCATGAAAGCAATCATAGGCGAGAAAAGGCCTCGAACACTTTTTCTTTTCTGAAACAAAAGATAACGAAAATACAGCTAGATATCCAATGTACTTGATTCTTTTTCTTTACTCATGTATGTAAGCAACGAAGCAGATCGAATGGAAATTAACAAATTCATGCAGTTATTCAGAAATTCATTAGCCACACTATGCATTCCTTGCAGCATTACTTAATTTTACGTGAAAAAAAGCCTTTAGCAATGTGAGTCTATATGTTTCTTATTTCATTCTCTACCTATAATAGGAAAATAGTTTATTTCGTTCATGTTCAGTAGAATACTACTTCTCTAAGTCACAGGAAATAAAGGTGATTAGGCACCAATCCATTCATGGAGCATCAGCAATGCGATATTTTTCTCTTCAATTAGGAACTCTCGAGTACGTATAAATCACCATCTTAGGTGAAAATTGAATTTGTTCTAATTTTTGGTGCTAATGTGCAATGAAAGAAGTTCTATATAAGATGGGTCACAACACTTACGTACCAATTGGGTCCATCCATTTAATTTACTATTTTTTTTCTTAAAATAGTAATTCTGGCAATAATGTAGTGAAAATTACGGTGAATTTAAGTGAATGGGTTAATTTAAAAAAAAAAAAAATTAAAAAATATAATCTATGGGTAAGTTGCGTTTTAAAACATAGAGTTTAGAACGTCTTAATTTTTTTTTTAAAATAATAAAGTTGTGTTTTGGATGACAACTTTAAATATTTTATATTTTTAAATATGATATTTAAAAAAATTAAATTAAGAAGGATAAATGCACCCATGATTTCATCTATGACTAAAATAAATATAAAATACTAAAATCATGATTTACAAAACGATTTCAATATGCTTATTTTAAAAAAAAATTAAAAAACTTAAAAATCATGAATATAAATAGTAAATGAGAATATGATTTTGATATTTCAAAAAAGAAAATAAAAAAGATTATATTAAGTCGTGTTTTAAAATAAAATTTATCAATGACTTATAATATTTTCAAAATCTACCCATTTTTTTAATTTTTATTTTAAATTAATCCATTCACTTAAATTTGCCTAAATTTACAATTATACCTATCACATTCTGGCGATATCAAATCAATGTTTCACCTTTTAGTTCAACTTAGTTTCCACTCTTGCATGAATTATGAACATTAAGATTTCCATCTACTGAAAACCCACAGGGTCAGTTTTACTACAAAATCCACCCTCTCATATCATCAATCATATCCGTCGTTTTATGCATAGAGCATGTGGGTCCATCTTTATGTGTCCTTTTCTTGTTTGGCTGCATTTCTTGGTCCTGCCCTCAGTTATTATGTCAAGGAAAACCCAACTCTTTGGCCTATCCACTCATGCAGTACACGCCTCATTCATCAATTCCCTATGTGTTGTAGGCTATAGCAGGGTGGGTAGCTTTTAATTTGCAATAAGTTTTTATGTTCTACATGTACTGGTGTGCCAAGCCTCACAATCTCACATCAATATGGAAGTGTTTAACTCATTATGTGTTTACATCATTTTTAGAATTTGTGATTATATGTAACTTAATCTTAAAAATTAATTTACAAAAATAAAGGTATCTCTTTTATATATATATATATATATATTTTGTTATATTACTAGTTAATATAAAATTTCTAATACATACTCTTTTGTAGATAACTAATATCTCAAATATGAAATTTGTAAGATTGAATATTTGAAGTTAGTCAAATAACGACCTAATGAAAAATAATATAATAAGCTTAACAACAAATGTTTCATTAATTTTTAATATCATTTTAGAATTTAAACCACCTGAGCTTAGCTTAACTCAAATACCTAACTCATCGGGTAAGGGTAACTCCACTTAGTACATTATTTTCTTTCTCCATATCACTTAGTTCTCCAACTCTCATAATTAACTCTCTTTTACAAATGATTTCATAAAAGGCCTTTTGATAAGCTTTTTTACTGAGTATTTCATCTAGTCTTGAACCTTTTTTATTGAATAATTATGTTTGGCAAGAGGGAAAGAAGAAGCAATTTATGAGGGAAACATTTCCATGTTGCAGTAAGACTTGGGACAACCGTTTCAGATTTTCAGTTCATTTCTCAGCCATTATTTTCCAGACAGGCCCACAAACTCGCCTAACCAGACGACACTCTCCCCTTTTTCCTCTCAAAACACTACACACACACTTTATCTGTGAGTCAGAGGAACAATTTCAACAGTTAAATCTTATGTGAATCTTTATGTTCAAAATATGATTCTTTTAAGATGTAATTATGTACTATGTACCTTATTGAGATATAGTAACATTTCTCAGCTTTTTTTAAAAAAAAAATTATTTCCAATGCCCTTTTGGCTGTTTTGTGTCTTTACTACTTTTATGTGACTTTAAAACACACTCCCTAATGACCCGTTCTAGGTCTCTTAAAAGGCTTTCCTAGTCTCTATTTAATTGGACAAAAGGATTATTGCTTCATGTTGTCTCATTTAATGCCACAAGCCACCAACAGCTTAGCACAAATATGATTCCTAACATCCAAATCTTATATCACATGATCTTGCATTTACTCGCCCCCATGTTTCCGCACACACTCGTCCTTCATTGCCGGTACCACTACCGTTTCTCTCATTTATCCTTCATAAACAAACCACTCTTGGCACTTCATAATACACTCCAAATTCTTTAATGTTCATTTATTGTCTTTACTCCATTCAAAATTCTCTCTACTTTCTCTGAACATTTTCTGTTTTTCCTGTTTAACAACTCCTTCCATCTCTTTTCAATTTCCTCTCTTCTTCTAGTATTTCTCTTTATGTTAAACCATTTGATTTGGTGAAATGGGTAGAAGACATCTTCATGTATTACTAATGCTGCTGTTTTTGTTGATACACTTGGTTGGCACAAGTTATGGCTCTAGACACACTCAAGTTTTCAAAATGAAGCCAAAGTCTCAAGGTTCACATCAAAACTTCTCTGGCTTCTTGCCAAAGGCAATGCCATTGCCACCTTCAGGGCCTTCTAAGCAGCACAACAGCATTCAATTACAAAACTTAAGAGGGAAACTACCATAGAGGGTTAATCATCTCATTACTCCTTTCTCCCACTGATCTGTTAGAGAAGATATGTATTGGTAATGTATATGGTGTCTTAATTAATTATCCATCTTGTGTATAGTGTATTACTTTCCCCTTGTTTTTGAATACTCTAGAAGCCCTTTCAAAGGACCAAAAAAAATTAAGAAGCAGCTTAGGATATATATATATATATATATATATATATATATATATATGTATGTATGTATGTATCCTAGATTGTGTTTTCCATGCACCATGTGTGTGGAGAACTGGTTTAAGTTCAAATATACTTGTATTAATAGAAACTTAAAGGGTTCAAGTCATAAGGTACTTTGTAGTTTCATTTAAGATAAAATTATAGTTCTTGTGCATGAAATGAAAGAGAACCAGAGGCAAATTCCACGTGATTGTTCGTCATAATTATCTTCAATTATGCTTCGGTTATTAATTTGCAGCTTGATAATAAAATTTTTGTGCACTTCTAGTCTAATATGTCCAAATATTATAGTGTAAATGAATAATGCATTCATATTAAAAAAAGAGTTTAATAGTCATACAATTATGTAAATATTATAGTGTAAATGACTAATGCATTCATGTTATAATAAACTTCTCTATATCTAAGTTTAATTTTTATGTATGAAAAAATAACTTAAATATGTTTTTGATCCTTGATATATATTTAAATTTTGTATTTGGTCTCTAATAATTTTTTTCTTTGTTACAGGTCTTTAATATTTGAAAAGTTTTGTGCGAGGTATCTACCGTTAGAAGGGATCCATTAATTGTCTATGTGATCGATAACTCGACACGTCAATAAGTTACTGGTGATGTCACGTGTACTTTGTGTCTGAGTTGGAATTCCACGTAGGAAATAGATTTTTTATTTAAAAAACATGCTCAGTCAATGTTTATCAGAAAAGGGCATTAGGATTAACGATTTGCTCCGTCAATGGCATCACCTCTGTGGCCACCACTGTTATAACATTCAACTACATCATCATTTATAACAAAAATAACAAGCAAAAACCAATTAATCAAACTCAATGCCATAAAACAACGATGTCATCAATCAAATTGTTTATAGCAACAAATGGACCAAAACAATCAAAGCAAAAAAGACCCAAAAACATCACCACCACCTCCATACACTAGTATGGCTCCCCCATTGTCCCTCTTGTTGGAATTGCAACAAGTCCATGAATGAAGGAGAATGAAAAACCAAAAAAGCTCAAAATTTCAAATCTAGGGTGAGTATTGTTCTAGTATGAGTTTCGTCAGATCTTGCAAGATTCATTAGTCTGAGGTGCTTAAGGTTGGTTCATAGTAGTGGTTATCCAAGCACAATCTTCGGTCTCTACCATGACACTCACATCCTCTTCGAACTCGTACTTCAACTCCCTATCTCACTCTAAGAACCTTCGCCACACATGCACACTTGTTTGCCACGTTGCTGCCCCATAACCCATTTCGTGGAACACTCTCATCCGAGGCTATACCACCAGTTATTTCCCCTCGAAGCCTTTTGGGTGTTTCAAAATATGCAAGAATGCAGGGCCATGCCCCACAAACTCACCTTCCTTTTCCTTACCAAGTCTTGTGTTGTGGCTTCTGTACTTTTGGAAGAAAACAGGTGCACGTGGACAGTAGTTTGCACTATTATTAAAAAATTTATCCTAAATAATATATGCTAATTATTTTTTAAAATAAAAAATCTATTTCTTACTCTTAATCCCAACTCAAACATAGAGTACACGTGGCATCACAATTAGCTTGTCGAAGTGTCGAGTTAACAATCATATCAATAGTTAATGAATCTCTTCTAACGGCAAGGACCTTGCACAAAATTTTTTAAATATTAGAGATCTATCACAAAGGAAAAATTTATTAGGGACCAAATTCAAAATTTGAATATATACCATAGATCAAAATCATATTTAAGTCTAAAAAAATATCAAAAAATTCAATTAGTGAAACTGGAACTTGATGAACTAAGATTGTATGTAGAATTGTGATATCTAATAGACTAAACATGTAATTAGACCTATGATGTACTAAAACCTTTTAAAAACAATTTCAAATTTAATTTTTAATAATATATTACTAAATTAATAATAAGAATGTCATGGTACTTAAAAAATAAAAATAAAAAGAAGAATATGTCTTTATACGGGGTAAAACATGTCTTCACATTTAAAAATGAAGACAAAGATTTTCTACATAGAAGTTTAAACTGTAAAATTGGACGACTTTAACATTTTTTTAAAAAACATAATAAAAAATTTCACGAATTTTGTTTTGGTAAGAAGAAAATAAAAATAAAAATATTAATTACACAACAAATTTTTAATTATGTAAAATATTTTTAAAAATGCTAAAATAATTACAAAAAAAAAGTATCAAATCTTCAAAAAAAAAAAAAATAGCCTGGCGTTAACCAGAAATTTGCTTTTACTTATTTGTCATACCGAACGTGAAAAATTAGCTGTAGTGGCTGAGTTCATGAGTCCTTCCAACAACGTGTTTTCCTCAAATTCTAACATCGTTTCCTAGTCAAAGACCATAAAATTGTAACATCTTGAAGTTCAAAATCTAATCGAAGATATAGTAGGTGTTGTCAAAAGTGACAACTATAATCATCTCTACGTAGAAAATCAATGTCCGAATGAAGACCTCAGTTTTTCTAGCTTCCCAACCTTGCACCTTCCTACATTGCTTCAACTCGTAAAAATTTGGTTTAAATATTTTATTTTGTCGTTTAGATCGGGTCACTTTTGTTTTTAGCTCTCCAAATTTAAATTTATTTATTTCAATCCCTTAATTTCTAGAAATGTTTATTTTAATTTATCCTTTGTAATTTGTAGTGGTCTGAATCCATAATTTGTGATGTTTTTTTTTTTTTTATAAAGAACTAAAAATAATATTTTTTGAAATTATAGGACTAAAAAAAATTAAATTAGAAAATAAAAAACAAAATTCAATTAAAATTGAGGAATAACAAATACTTTCTCCTGTCTCAAATTTAAGAAAAAAATTGATTCAAACTAACTAAGATTGTTGGTTAATCATATTTAATTGCATAAATTTTAATTAAAAAATATTTTTTTCCAACTTACTTTTCATTAAAACTTGGTATTAGGAATAAAAAGAATCATTGAATCTAATACCATAATTAAAGGAATGGTATTTTAACGATAGTAATATTAAATGAGAAAACAAGTTATACACTTATAGTATAAAAGGTTTTGTATAGTGATCAAAATACAATTATTATGTATAGTAAATTTGTTAATTTTTAAAATAATTATCTTAAAATAATTCAAACAGTGATTTATAATTGGACGACAATGTAAAACATTTTACACCGTCAATGCATAGACATTAAACTCATGTTAAATAAGATAAAGTTAGTTAAATTTTTTTTATATTATTCAAGACCAAAAAAAAAATGTTTTCCTTATATTTGATACAGGAGGAAGTATATGATAGGGGTATGTATATAAACTAGTTTGAACTGAATTGTTTATGAACGCATCGACCTGAATTGGTTGTTTAACTGAATCATTTGGGTTAAATAAAATTGAATTAATTTTTTAAATAAATTCGGTTTGAATCAAACTAATTAAAACTGGTTCAATTCACTTAATAACTGAATTATTTTTTTTCTAAAATAGGAATAGTTTTTTTTAAAGAAAAAAAAACAATTTCTAAACTAGTTCGAAATAAGTTAGATTCATAAAAATGATTTGAAATCAGTTCAGTTCCAAAATTGATTTAAAAACCGATTATCAAATTTGGTTTAAAAACCAAACCATATGATAAGGTTACCGTATATAATAATTAAAATTTCTTTACACTATTTTTTTTTTTGCCATCTCTACATTGTTTCCCCCAATAATTTGTCTACCATTTCCTAATATACTCCAAATATAAGACGTGTTCCAAGTTGGTCACAAGTAACTGGCTGGTTCTAGTAGTTGTTTTGAATTATTTTTTCTACTTCTTTCAATTTTATTTATAAGATTCAAGTTTGAAATAATATTTGTTCCCTTTTATAAGATTCAATCTATTTTAATTATTTTTTAGACTAAAAATACCTCTCATTAAAAAAAATATTAACAGATCATTAAAAAAGAGAAAAGCATTGATGATAAAATAATTTTAAATAAATTATAAATTTAAAAAGATAATTTTAATATTATCAATTAAATTTATTGCTTATCCAGAATGAATTAAGTAATTTCGTTCTATATATTAGAAGTATTTATTGTTTGAGGGAGAGGGGGGTCATGCATATTAATTTGCAAGGAGTTGAAAAACGGTTGAAATTAATTGGCTCCTGAAAATGATATAACTTTGTTGGGTGGTTAAGCTATCTTATGTCATGTCTTGATTTCAAACCCATCTTTGAACCCATGTGACCATCTGAGACCATTACTAATGGTCATTTTCAAAGACAAAACCCCAAGTCAATGGTGGTTAATTAATACTAAACATTTGGTGATTTGAGGGAGGCAAATTTCAAGTTTCACGTGGGTTTGGTTAAACATATATATAGTAGTCCTTATTGCTCAGATTCCACTGTTATTTGAACCTTTCATTGAAATTTAGGGGTCATGCAACTGTTTAATTGGGTGGACATGTAGCATTACTATTGATTGCGGTGGCCAAGAAGATTTATGTGTCCATATGTGAAATGGGACATGCTAATTTATAAAGTTTATTACTCGATATGATTCATTCGATTTTGTTTTTTGGTAGAGACATATGACTCATTTTATGGAGTTGCGTTATATGTGTGTGTTTCATTTTTTTCTTACTTATTTTTATAATGATTTAGTTCTTCAATTTTATAGTTACAGGAAAAGTTATCAAGAGCGATGCTGAATTTGACAGACTGTGTGCTTACTTGTTTTCCATTTAGTGAGTTCAGGATGAAATTCAAGTTCATCTAATATAAAAGTGGAAAATTATCTTCAAAACTATGCACAAAGGTATACCAGGTTGAAAGGGTCATTCAGACTTAAGTTATTTTTTATGGTTGAGATTAAGAGAAAAAGATTATACCGATCACCTACCTCTTAATTCGTGAAGTCATACCTACGTAGTTAATCCTGTAGCTAGTTACAAATAAGGTCAATAAGGCAGTAAAAAAAAGGTCAATAAAAAATTGGATGTTAGTAAAATAAAAAACAAAAAAAAACTTACAGACATGGAAAATAATTTGATAATAATTACAGAATAATATCGCATGTATCAATACATTTTATATGGCCGTTATTGGAGAACTTAAATCCAATAGGTGATTTTCCATATAATAAATTTGGAAGAGAACAAACTTTAGATAATTTTTTCTTATATTTTTGTCGCCAAATTTCTCATTTTAATAATGATATATAAACATTTTTCCAAGCATTAAATAGCTTTCTTTAAAAAAATTATAAAAAAACATGCTTAATGTTATCCTTTAATTTTCATCCTAAGTTTCATCCTTTTGAAAAACCTAATGTCAATAATATGCAGAACTCCATCTAAAGTTTCATCCATTATTTTTTATTTTTATTTTGAAAAAAATCAGAATTATTCAATTAATGTTATCTTTCTAAGTTTTCATCTTTCCTTTTAGGCACATTGATAATATTTATCAAATGCTTTCTTCATAACTCAACTTCACTTATCAATCTTCATTACTCACATCTACATGTGTTTTTGGTAAAACAAAGACAACCTAATTTGAAACTATGGCATCAACAAATTATCTAAAGCCCTATATGTAACTTCTGATAATCCATTTAATAAAATGCAATACATTCCTACACTGAAATAGTTAGCCCAACAAATGTGATCTAAAGTTAACCAACAAATAGTTAAAAGTTATAAGATTTATTTGGTTGTTAGAAAGAAGAATTCAAGAGTTGACGAGAAAAGGGAAAGAGAAAGATGATGATTTGAATCTTCCCATTGACATTCTAACAATAAAATAACACCTACTATTGGCTGATAAGAAAAAAAACCAACAAATAGTTCAAAAAGAAATCCCAAACCAAATTTTGATCTCTTATAAATACATGCTTCATTCAATTCACCCCATAAAATAATTCTATTACTTGTCTTCCAAATGTGAAACCAAATGAATCGTGTATGGTATGCCCTATATGTTAAGGGAAAAGGCCAAACCAAATACTTCCAACTATTCAAAAAAAAAAAAAATCCACCTTAAAAAAGTCAACATTCATGCTTATCTGTGAAATTTTATTAATTGTATTGAATTATCAAGTCAGCTTCTTGATCCTTAGTCTATCATTTAAGTAAAATCATCATACATATAGTGACTCTTGTAAGATTAAAACTGCTCCCTAAGGCAGCATTTACACATGTATATGAGGGTAGGGTTGGTAAAATGGGTCTAGCCCTCCGGGCCAGCCCGCAAAAAAACGCAGGCTGGGTTGATAATATTAGTCTACAAATCAAAAGCGGAGCGGGTCAGTTCGACCCGCAAAATTGTGGGCCAAACACGCGGCGGGACAGGTCAACCCGCTGGACCAATATTATTTAAAATATTAAATATTAAAATTAAATAGATATATTTAGCATATTTTGAAATAGGTATATTCTTTTAATTTATACTCTTTTGTATTATCATAATAATTTTTAAGTTTTAATATTAAAATATTTATGATAACGATACTTTCAAATAGTTTTTCATTACTAACATATTACACTTTAGACAGTTTACATCCGTAAATTCCATTTACAAATGGTGTAATTTTGTGAATTATCACATGACATCATTTATTTAATATTAATTTTAAATTATTTACTTTTATTTAACTTTATGTTTTTTTTTAATTATCATATTTGTATTTTTTTAATAATTTTTTTGTATTTCTTTTTAAAATTAACTTTTTAATTTTTTTTAAATTTTTTAGGCGGGCTAGCATTTCTAGCCCACTTTGTAAAAGCAGACTGGGCCAGAACGCCCCATTTTTTTGCGGGCCAGCCCGTTTGCCATCCCTATCTGAGGGTGATAAGTTCAGGTGCTTTTCCTAATTGGGAGCCATTTATAATTTTTAAGGGTGGGAAAGATCAACCAACTATTCAATACCAAGTAAAACCTATGAAAAAAAATGAATGACATAACTATCACCATGTACAAAGGTGTGATGGAAACAAATGAGAACAAGTAAATGGAAGGATAAATGGGTAAGGGTGGTTCCTTGGCCAAAATTATCAGAACTGATGATTTTATATACACTACACTACAACATGTAAAGGGCATCTGCCCAAATTAAATGGAAGACAATTAATTTAAGAGAGAAAGAGAAGAGAATAAGGATAGACATAAGAATCACCAACAAACAAGGATTCTTCATATGCATTCTTGATTCCCTACAGTGTTGCTCAGTGTGACAAAATGTGTTAATGGAGGACTTCCCTCTCCCTACTCCTAAGTTTGGGAAACAGGTGAACCAGCACCTTCGGAACTACGTGCCGCTTGGTTGGCAGACCTGTCCGTGCTGCGAACATTGTATCTTTCATATACCCTGTCCCGGTTCTCGGACCACCAGGTTTCTGCTTGGTGCTCTCCGAATCTCCTTCGGCTGCAATTGCATTCACCATCAAAGAGAGTACATGTAAAAACAATGATTCCAAGAAAATTTAAACATCTCAGTTTTAAGCAATAACAATCATGTATGAGACCGAGTTAAAGACCAAGTCATATAAAGATGAAGAACATAGTAAAAGTTCATATTTTTAAATTCCATATCCTCCATCAATACTAATAATTATCACTAGCTAAATATTGCTGGAGCCATCTACAGTTGAACAGCCAAATATGCAAGTAGAACCAGATACAGATAACCTGGTCAATGTGGAGGATTTTTTATTACCTGAAGCGCACTCGCTTCAGATCTCTTGTTCCATCACGCAGTGCCACAAGTGTTATGTAGACACCAGGTTCATACTGTTCAATCCATTCTGCCTCAACTTGATTACCTTCAGCAGTCGGTGCAGCATTCCTCGATTTCAAACCACTCTTGTCATCGTGGAAATTCCCAGAATCCCTACCATCAGTATCTGACACACTACCGCCGCTTGCCTGAATTACACCACCACCATTTGGCAATTTAACATCTGGATAATTATTGGTCCCATTAGAGGACACGGGGCTCCGAATTTTCTGGTGAATATTAGTTCCATATGTTCCTGGCGAGTTCCCCGCAGTTTTATTCAATAGAGCAGATTCAAGTCCCATGGAGGCCAAACTAGAGCCACGGATTGACTCTGCTCTGGAGTGCTGCTCCCCATTTGAATCTGGATTGTGGATACTATTTGGCTCAAGACCATTTGGTAGATAAGCTGGTCTAATGTTCTCAGCATCATAAACTCCAGGAGGAAGCTTCTCAGCCAGATCTTTCAGCTGAAACAATGTTAATGAGCAATCAGTGTAAGTGTGAAAACACAGCAGTATAAGGGAAATGTGGGGTAATTTATTCTGAAAAAGACAAGGGTAAACAGTATGCAGTGAGATTCAAACCTGTGTGTATATGTCCCAACAAATAAAATAATGTAATTTTTAATATAAAGTTAAACCAAAAGCAAAACAAACAAAATTGAGAAAAAAAACAATTCTTAAAGCCTACAGTTATAGTTAATAAATTTAACAAAAATAAACTTATATTAGATAGATGGCTTAATATGGATGCCCATTTTATTCAATGCGGAAAATTTGAAACCAAGTTACAAACATCAAAACACCACATGAAAATAATCCATTTCAAAGACATCCGGCTCCAAGTAAATTAACAGGAAAAAAAACCTGTGCTGTGAGTGACTTAATAACTTCTTTTGCAGCTTTACATTTAGCAGATTCCTCAGCAGCCAGTGCCGTAGCTTCTTGAGTCTTTTTTGCTGACCTTTGAAGCTCTAATTCTTGCAGTTCACATCTCTGTCTCATGCTCTCAACCTAATGATATCTATAATTAGACTTGTCTTGATACCATCAAATGTGAAAGAAACAGCATATATTTATTTACATGTATGTGACATTAACTTTTCCGACAATTTGAGCAAAGTGAGTGTCATTTTGCAAGGTGACATTAAATTTTGCAAGGTTCATTTGTCAGGCTCAAAAATGGCAGGAGAAATTAAAATGGAGAATAGCTGTACTCTCTGTGTCAAAGAAGAAAACTTATAATACTTGATTTACATAAGAAGGATAGCAAAATGCACCTGAGCATGCAACTTCTGCACTTCTTGATTTAAAAGTTCATTTGTTTTCTTCAAACTATCAGAAATACTTTTTGAGAAGGAAAGTCCTGAAGTTGTTGGAATAGGCGTAGCTGAACGAGGGGGGCTTGATCTTCTAGAGAAAGGGGACACAGATCTGGAACTTACTCCTGATGGTGCAACCACTGGTCTTGGAACTGTTCGTCTCAGATCAAGAGCAGTGGACAAGACAACATCTTTCAGCTGTAGCAGAGAAGGCGGTTGTGAGGGGCGAACCAGTGAGAATGTATCACCTTTCTTTCCTTGCTTGGCTGCCTTACTATCTAGCTGCTTTATCAAATCCATGTTAGAGGGAATTACTGCCTTGGACAATCTTAGGTCAGACTTGTCTAGCCTATCCTTGTTCTCACCTGACAGACGGGGCAAGGCATTCCTTCTATTACTATTGCTAGCTTCAGCAACCTTGTTCAATTTTGCATAACAAGAATCACACACACGATATGGCTTGCCAGGATTAGGAGCGTGTGCTGCTCTTAATGCTTTCCTCGAGCTGCACGAATGGCAGTGGACAAGTCCGCAGTTATAACAATTGTGCCTCTTTCTAGTGAAGCCAAATGCCTGTCTACAAGTAGAGCACTGAGACTGCTCGGCACCAGATACCCACTTATGAAGGCATATGGCAGCAGAGTAGTTCGAACCACATGCAATATATTTCACATGTCTATCCTTCAATGCTTCTACCAAAGCCGGTGTTTTACGATCTTCAATATCTCCATGACCCAATCTCCCATTTGCACCTTTTCCCCAAGTATAAACTTCATTTTTGGATGTTAATACAGCTACATGATATGCACCACATGCAATTTCTTCAATAGATTCCCCGGCAATCTTGTCTCCAACCAAGCATGGAACCTTTCCATCGGATTGAGGACTCCCAAGCTGACCATAAACAGTACTTCCCATAGTGAAAACACGTCCAGATGTTGTCAGGCCTACTGTCAAACTGTGCCCACAAGCAATTTTATGAAAATTGTAATCAATAAGTGCAGGCACACAAGTTGGTTTAAGACGTGCCTCCTTGTCCCCATGTCCAAGGCGATTTTTGTCTCCATCACCCCAAGTAAACAATTTACCTGATGATATGCTGGTACCGGAGTGTGTGGCGATAACCTCTACAACAGCTGCAGTATGCCACACTCCACAAGCAACAGCTATTGTTCTCAATCCCAATACAGATTCCACTTCTCTAGGACATGAAACATTTTGCCTATCTCCATGGCCTAAGACACCGAATGTTCCATCACCAAACGTAAACAGCTTCCCTGTTGAAGTAATCAAGGCTGTGTGCCATGGACCGCAAGCAACAAATGCAATTTGAAGTCCCTCTAATGGACCAGCAATTCTCTTTGGTATCCAATGACTGACATTGCTGCCATGACCAAGAAGCCCAGCATTATGCGTACCATCACCCCATGTATATAGTTCCCCAGCCATTGTAACAGCACAGGAATGGAACTCCCCACAGGCAACAAAATCAATAGTTGTAGAAGTCAGTGCTTCAACTAGACGAGGTTGAACCACATTTTTCCCAACACCATGGCCAAGACGTCCTCCTGATTCTTCACCCCATGTAAAAACTTCACCTTGCCTAGTGACTAGAGAAGCATGTCTAACACCGCATGCAATATGATGTACATCTAAAACTACATTGGATTCCAGTGGTCTGGGGAGAAGTACATCTTCCCTCGGGCTGAAATAATTTACATTTTTATCAGCACCAACTTTAACATTTTCACAGGTGACCTCTCCCCATATGTATACATCCCCCAGAGCATCATAGTCATCAGGTGCAGATCCATGACTAGATGTACTAGGGGCACTTGAAACACTGACACGAAATACATCTGAAGCAGATCCTTTCAGTTGCATGTTTGTCGGGTCTGGTGACGCATGTGACCTTTTAGAAACTGTATTGTCAGGCCGAAAGGACTTTGGTGAAGTATTTGGAAGAGTCGTAGAAATGTCAGGAGAACTAATGCCTCGTGACGTGCTAGCCGAACTTTCACTTGGACTATTTGATGTTAAGTCTTTGCTATCCTGATATTATTTGAGCCACAGAATTATAAGCAACTTATCAGGAATTAGTAAAGCTTGTATAAAATCATTTCCTCTTTTCACCAAAAAATCACATTACATCATAGAAAAAGTAGAGTAGGTTAATCAGCACAATCAGTCACACCAAATAACAACCGACACAAAGAATGAGTGAGTGGCAATCTCTTTCAGATAAAAATAAATAAATAAACTACAGTTTATATTCTTTCAGGTTAAGCTGCTATGTGAGAAAATAAAAACTACCTTTCATTATAGGAAACAACAAATAATCACTCTTATAATGGAGCAAATAAGTCCTCTCCATTTTGATTTGTTCAAAATATACACTCTATCGTAGCATTGGTGTGTAGACAGAAAAGAATTGAAAAACAGAAGAAAATGAAATGATTCTGTTTTATTTTGTTCTTGGTACCACATTTTTAGTAGAACCAAAACTACCACTTCTTAACCTCATGTCTAATACTGTTCCATTTTTAAAATGCACGATACATAGAACAACAACCATTCCATTCTAGCATGTCTAGCAAATGCTGCCAAGGAAAATGATGCAACAAACAACTATTAACCCGATACTAAGATCTATCACCTTTACAGCTTATAGTAGTACAACTTACAAGAAACATAATGTGACCAAAATGCAATTAACTACAAAAACCACAAGTTAGTATATTTACATTAAGAATGAGACCACCATCACTCCATCCATCAATTTTGGAACGACCACCTTGACCAGAAGATATCAGTGCTTTGAGGCCAGCAATCCACACTTCTGCCTCAACTTTATCTTTACAGATCTGAATAGAATACACAAATTATTATAATAATGAAAATACAGAAAATAAAAACAAGTAATTATTTAGTGATGCATGAAATTGGATAATTTGCCACAAACCAAATCAAGTGATCGCTTTCCGTTACTGTAAATAAGTGAAAAAGACAAATAGTCTTTCTCAGGACGCAAGTAACGTTGGAAAACAGCCTGTCAAAAGATTAAGGGAAAGAAACCAAGAACAAATAAGAGTAAGTTTGTGAAACAATTTTTAAATCGCTTTATTAATAACAAAGAATGTCACGGTATTGTATGCAATTAGATTTAAGGGAAGAAATCTCACAGTTCTTTGTCCAGGAATAATTCTAGAGACAGAAGATAGCTTCAGATTTCTTTCTCCACTACTTGTAATCCAGATTAAGGATGATTCATCCTGCAGTTTACAAATATTTAATGTGTATACATAGAAATAACTCAAGAGTGTAAAATTTCAAGCCTACTATATATGAATGTTCAACTTTATAGCTACAACTTTATTAGAATTTATGAATACAACCACAAAGGCATACACCAAATAAGAAATATGTTTGCCCAGTAATAGAGCTACACTACCACTAATTGTTAGCAGTAGCACTAATTACTAAAATAAGAAAATTCAGCCTTGATATTAGTAAAAATCTATGCAAAATCATAAAAATCCAGATAGTAATAATACAAATTGACCTGAATTGTGCCACTATAATGCAGTGAACTCAGAGAATTCCCAATGCTAGCTCAGGTAAGTACCAATTTTAGCCACACAGTGAAATTTATGTGGCATATAAGTAAAAGTAAGATACATCAAGGTGTAGTCATCTATTTCCTATGCATTAAAAAGTTGCAGAAAATAGGTATAAAATGTTTAGGAGCAGGCTATACAAACAGTCAACATATGGAAGTTAGTTAGAGATTACAATTTAATGGGCAGTCCTTACTATGAAATGGAATCACAGCTCACAGCGTGTCGAAATTTCAATCCCCATAAAGAACAAAACAACACCTTATCAGATGTAGGGCATATAAATAAGGAAAACACAAATTAACAGTCTTTCCATACTATATTGCTCACATAGTTATAGCATCAAAAACATGAAATAGCAGCTATTTGTCATGGGCACATAATCAATTAAGAACTGTCCAACCAGGCAGTTAACAAAGATGTGAAGTAGAGAATCCAAAAACACTCTTGAGAAGATTTTCATTTAACTTACATTGGAAAGTCTAAATGAACAAAACTTGGGCTTTCCTTTGCGACCATGTTTAAGAAGTTGAGCACCTTTTTTCAAAGCAATCAATGCCTGCACAGAATGAAAAGTAACAATATAAACAGCAGTAAAGATCAAACAGGCACAGTGGTATATATAGTCAAATGAAACTAAAGATGAGCAACAAGTTAAAAGATCTATATGGATAATCAAGATTTGTATATTCACCTTCATATAATGATGAGTCATGAGCCTTACAAAAAAAACCTGAACACTTTCTCTTATCAAAACAGGATGATTTTTTTTTTTTTTGAGCAAGTGTTTACAAATTTGATTTTAGGTAATCTTAATTGTGTAGTATTTGATTTTGAAATGAAGTGATTTATGTTTGAAAGTTTTATTGTAAAATCAAATTTATAGTAAAACATAATATAAAATCTTCAACTTAATGTTAATGCTAAAGCTACTTTTTTCAATTCTAGTAAACACATTTTGTGTGTTTGGAAACCAGTTTGCACCCATTTAATCGGAAGTTTACAGATTCCAATGTACCAAAGGTGGAAGCAATCTACAGGGTAGATTGACGTTACATTGAAACTAACAGATTTCTAAATACACTTTGTTGTTGGTTAAGGTGGTTTGAATATATGCAAAAGTTACTAGAAGCAACAATAAGGAGAGCAATCTGTATGGTTTTTAGCCCTGTGAAAAAGGGCAGAAGAAAACCAAGAAGGACAAATAGAGGAAATTGTTAAGAAGAATCTCATGGGGAATAAATATTCTGGAGAATTTGGTCTTTAACCAAACCCAATGGTCTCATGCAATCCATGCAACTGACCTCACCTAATGGGATAAGGCTTTAGTTGTTGTAGTCAAATACACTTTTATTACGAGAAAACTTTATTTTAGTTAGCGGAAATCAAAAGGCAATAATTGTTAATATTTTAAAATGATTTTTTCTATGTTAAAGAAATGTTTTTTTTTTGTAAAGTAAATTACTCTTCTGTCCCTTGAGAGATGTTTAAATTATACTCCCCTCCTCTATTATTTTAATATATATTCTCTCCTCCCTTAAAAGATGAATATGAGTAACATTTGGTCATTCTCAATATAAACAAACCTCTTAAAAGTGGTAAATAATTAAGAATGTGAATCCCAATGATATTTTTTTCTCTTTTACAACTTTTTGTGTCACCACCAACTAATTTTGAACATCCTATTATAGACTTTAGTATTTTAATGATAGAATGAAGCTTTAAATACATTTATTATTGGCTTTGAAATTTCACCTAATATCTTTATTTCATATTCTAAAGCCACAAGATTTGTATTAGATGTTTAAAATT
Source organism: Glycine tomentella (assembly GCA_007407185.1). Taxonomy (NCBI): domain Eukaryota; kingdom Viridiplantae; phylum Streptophyta; class Magnoliopsida; order Fabales; family Fabaceae; genus Glycine; species Glycine tomentella. The sequence continues at coordinate 1,101,117 of PYAF01001297.1, read as the reverse complement.
AACTATTTATCATGTTGTGAATCCCTGCAAGAGGGAAAAAATCTCTAAAAAGCTCATTTACATTAAAATGGACTCAAATGTAACACATTTATCTTTCAAGGGAGGGAAGTGTATATTTTAAAATAAGAGTGGAGGAGAATGTAATATAAGCATGTATCTGGTGAAATGAATATAATTTACATTTTTTTTAAGTATTAGCGTCCCTTAATTGTCTAGCCATATGGAAGAATTGACTCAAGTGTGTAAGCTGACAAAATTTTTTTTTTTTAAATTTTTAATTAGATACATAATGATCAATGTCCAACACATGACATAAAAGTGTCAGTGTTGGAAGCATGTCTCAACATGGTTATAAAACTCCCGAGTAAACTCATAGAGTTGAATGAGTTTAATTTTTCACATGAATGAAATGAGTCAAATTGCATGAAAACTCATTGGTCAGTAGACTTTGGTTATGCATGGACGAGTTTGAGAGTTTGCTGGACCACATTAGTTTTGCCCAAACCAAAATGCAACATTTTTAGCGTAAAACGCTTGGGCCTTGTATGTAAAATGATTTTTATATGCTTTACCTTTAAGTGTAGAAGCTAGCCCCAAAACACAAATCAATCTGCCTCATTCATTGATTCGTTGTCATCACTGTTTTGGTTTGCTTTGACATAAAATTAGAAATATTGAATATTTATTATGCATATGGCATTAAATTCTGTTTTAATTCTTTTATAAGCATTTTAAATATTTATTTATTAGGTATACTCTTGTGAGTTTAGAAGTAAGGTTTACAAAAGCTTTACAAGTTTACATAATCTCTCGAGTTTGACAACATTTTCCCCCAGTTAGGAACTCCAACACCTCAAGCAGGAGTGTCCACATTTCAAACTCTGTAAGAAATATAATAGATAGGGAAGAAAGAAGAAGAAGAAGAAGAAGAACTTAAGCCACCTTATACTATAAGTTCTGTTAAACTCCATAAGAAGCCCAGTAGTACATCACAACATTGATTCAATTTCTATGAGAAGCCTATATCTCTTCCTTCTTAATATTTTGACATAAATTACAGGTTAGAGATGTTGTACTAACTACAGATATTCCTAGGTACACAACAACTGTTAGTGTTGTCCAAAAAATACATAAACAGTGGCTGCTGGCTCAATTTCACCAGATGAATTTTAATTTAGTCAACTTCTATTTAGAACTAGATCAAATGCTCAGTCAGTGCAATCAACCCTTGACATGCACAAAAGCTCCTATGAAGATTTAAGGTTCTAAAAAATAGTAAAAATAAATAACATTGATGGACGCTTTAATTTCTTGCTTGAAACGATCCAATACAGCTATAAAATGCTGCACGTCAACATCTTATATCTAAAACATGGTCCCAAAAGGCATCCACTGACTCAGCTGTTAATCATTCAAAAACAAGTTACCCCTCCATTTAAACACAAACATGCATGAAAGCATCTCGCCATTTTCCATATTACCCATTCCACGGAGCATTAACCCGTTTAATCAACAAAACTCTACAAGGGTAAAAAAATAACACTTCTTATTCATAAGATGAAACTTTCAAAAAAACAACGACAGTACACAAGTGTATCTCTCATCTCCCTCCAATTTCCCACGTGTCACTCCAAACAAAGAAGAGAAACACACACACACATGATCATAATTCACAACCTCGAGAATCTCCAAAGGCACAATCAAGGTGGAGTTGTTTAACTCACTTTTGATGAACTCTGTAATGTCACTTGAGATTTAAGAACTTCAACAAGTTTTCTCCAACGGTGAAATTCTTAAGAACTTAAAATAGGTTCTGCAATTGTTTCGCATTTCTTAAGAACTGTTGAGAACAGTTGTTTATATAAGCAAAACTACCACATCAATTGCTCCAAGGGTGAAGTAACATAAGAACTGGTACTCAAATTGAAGAACCTTATAGAAGTAACTACAATTGAAGATGCTCATCACCACAAAGCAATTTTAAAAAAATTAAACATTTCCCACATTAGACAAAAACTGATACAAACAATCAAAAATTGAGGAAAAAATTATACCTTCCACACCAAACTTATAACTTCCAATACATAGAAAGAGAGAGAGAGAGAGAGAGAGAGAGAGATAAAGAACGAACGTACTTGTTGTTCAATGTCACGGTTTGCATTCCCGTAGCTACCAAGATCTGCCATTCCATGTGAGAGATTCAACGACGCGCCACCACCCTCTCCGATCACTCGCAGGAGCTCCGGTCATCATAGAAAACTCCAACCTCTTCTTCTCTCCACAAACATTCACCCTCACATCAAAACAAAACGTCTCTCTCTCTAAAAAAACCAACGAAACCCACTTGTTATTCTCTCTCTAGAACCTTCCTGGCTCCGCACCTCTTCGCAGAACCCAAAATCCCAGAAACTCCACTCACGGTTCCAAGTCAAAGACCAAACCAGTTTTCCTGAACAGGGAAAAAAACCGGATTTTCGAGCTTATTGCACAGGGCTCTCAAAAGGGTCGCGGCGGCCCGCGGCGGAAGAGCGGTTTCCGAAGGGAAACTCCGGCGACGAATGTTGGCTCCGGCGGGGAGACAGAGGAGATAGAGAGAAAAAGACAGTGAAAGGTGAAGAGAGAGAGAGTATCGGAGGATGTAAAGTACACCTAGTCAAAGATTAAGAAAGACGGAAAAAATTATTATTATTATTATTATTATATTAAAATTTGTGGAGATATTTTAAAACGAAAAATAAAAAAGCAAAAGAAAAAAATTGAAGTTAAAAAAACTAATAATATGAAAATAGTGGATAATTAGTAGAAGTAAAAAAATGTTAAGACTAACAAAAGATAAAATGGTTTAATGAAATGTGTATAAGAAATAAGGATATTTCTTTATTATTAATTTATTAAAACTAGTGGAGTACTTCTACCTATTTTAACTAAAAAAAAATTAGAAGTTAAAAAAAATTAAAAACATGAGAATAATGAATAATTATTGAGAGAAATAAAAAAAATTTAAAATTAACAAAAAAAAAATTAATGAAATATGTACATTAAATGTAGAATATTCTTTTAATTATTAATATAAATAATAAAATAAAAATTAGAATAATAATTTTATTTCAGTTCTCGTGTAATATTAGACTTGTGAATCTGCAGCCTGCGGAACCGTTAAAAAAGTTCAACATAGATCATCAAAACAGTTTTTTTCGTAAAAAATTAATATTTTGAATGGGCAGCTTATTGTTTTCTTAAAAAAAAGTATTCATTTTGTTGTTTTTAACAATTAAAGAAAATAATTATTTCCCTGAACATAATGTTACTAAATATATACTTATTATAAAGCTTTGTGTTTATAGATTTAAAATATGTATTTATAAATTTTAATAGAATCATACTTATTGATATTTACCAAAAAGGAGCGAATTAAATTGTTACGTAATAAATGATGTAAACATAAAACAAATAAATAAATAAATAATGCTTGTGGCAAGTACTTGGTCCTGTTTTTATCTATTTTTCTTTTGGACAAATCATGCTTACTTTTGTGATAGGGCCTTTTCAGATAAAAAATAATAATTCTATTTATTTATTTATGCAATACTAGCAACAACAACAAATTATACCGAAAAATCGTAGTTGAAAAGAAATCAGATAACATTTTCTAAAACACAACTCTGACTTTTTCTTTTAAAACTATCAGTTGATTAAAAAGTTACACAATTTTGAATTTTATAAAAGGATTTTCATGTTTGGGAAGGAGACACGTAGGAATGATGAGGATGTTTTCGTAATTTGAAGGGGACAGAGCTGGTAACTTTATGTTGATGTTTAGCTAAGGTTGTAATAAATGAGAAAATGACAAAAAAAAATCCTGACTTTATTTTTGGAAAAATAAATTCAAATATATGATCTTATGATAAAGGGTTTTCTACTAAATTAATATCAAATTTAAAATAAATTATTAAATTAAATTAAGTAGTATACATTAAAAAAATTATCAGCATGGAATGATTTTGTCAGGTGTTTTATGCAACTGCAAGAGGTGAGATACATATCAAAATCACTAAGAATTTTTTTTGTTAATTGTTAAGCTTTTAAGAAGAAAAAAAATATTTTTTTGAGTGCAGAAAAAAATATCTATACACTATTAAGATCATACTATTTTTTTTATAAAAAAAATACTATCTGTTTTGAAGTCATTTTTTAATATTCATCCTAACCCATTTTCTTTTTATACTTCTCTTCTCATACTCATGTTCCCTTTAACATATTTATTAATTAATATTACTATTTAAAATATACAAAATAACTAAAAAAAGTACTATTAAGAATAAAGCTATTTTATAATTAATTTAAATAATTTTTCATTAAATATAAAGCTATTCTAATTAAATATATTAGAAATTATATATACAAAATGATTTTAATATTATATAATATTGAACAAGTAATTTATTTTAAAATTATAAGAATATTTATATCATACACAATTAACATAAAACTCATGTGTCGCAAATTATTAAGATGACATCGCATACCCTAATCAACAAAGTAGATTAGTGATATTATCAAAATAGACATACATAGGCAATGTCACACTACAACACAAAGATTTGTAATGACCTGGTTTTTTATCCAGAATCACCAATCTATCAATTCCCAAAATTATCAAAAGGGTCATTTTCTAACCTTTCCAGCACCAACTTAAAGATTCTTCTAAAAGTAATTCTTCAAGTTATGTGTATGCTCACTGACATTAAAATTGTGAGCTTATGCATGAAATCATGTATCTACCACAATACACAAATCTAATTGTAGAATACAATAAAATTTCGTTACTTAAATATCATTTTGTGGATTAGATACAATAACACTGTGTTTACCAATATCATCACACCATATGGCCTTCCACAAGGTTACTAAGTTAAATCTTCAATATCTAATTACTCGTTTGATAGAGGTGAAAAAAAGTAAAATGAATAATAAAATTTTATAAGATTCACAATTTTTACTATTTATTTTAATTCAAAAAAAATTATTTTTTATTCACTTTCATCTTTTTGCTTTCTACTTTACCAAACATACACTAAGATATAAATTTTTAAGAGAATCTCTTGAAATTTTTCTTTAACAATGCCTATAAATATTTAACGTTTTTCATCAATAATAAATAATGTATACTAGAAAGTCTTATGTTAGCCTTTAAATTAATTTCACTTGAATCTATTACTAAAATGCCCTAAATCTTATGAATTTGACAAACTTTTATTAATATTTTGAATGTACAAAATCAACACTCATCTAAAAATAATATTGAAATTCAATTTAAAAATATATGAAAATAATAGATTGAAAGAGATAAAATATTAAGAAAAAAAATCCTTAAAAAATTGTTAAAAAAGCTTCCTAAAAATACTATTGTTGAAGAATAATCTCTAAAAACACTCTCATTAAAAATATTGATTCTTCTTCTTTTTAGTCATTAAATTATTAGTGTGAAGTATATAAGAAATCACATTTTTTCATCAGTAAAATTCAAATTAAATTTTTTTACTTAGGTGTTATGAGTTAAGTTCCACTCCTTTCAACAACATATTGGTGCATAATAATTATTCTATAGAAGATTATGTTGTAGAATTTTGTCCTACGAAAAACATTATAAAAAAAAATCTTTTACATTTTTAGTCGCTTTTTTTTTTTCTAGAGCAACTGAAGAACGATTTTTATCACAATACTTTAATTGTTTTTTTTTGCCTTTTAATTAACAATTTAACAATGAATACTATTAACCTATACCTTTAGGTCATATTTTAATAAATTAAAATTAAAATTTACGAACAACATTAAAAAATTTAATTTTAAAACATTAATTACTTTTTATATAATAAACTAAGAAAATTGAAAATAAATATATTTGTTTCTTTGAGCAGTGCTATTCAGCAGGAAAACACCAAATACCAATTTCATACATAGATGGATTTCATTTTTAAGTAACTATTAAAAAAATGTATGAAACATGTTTTGGACGGAATACACGTTTGTGCCAACTTGACAAAATCATTTTCGTACAGCTTAGCATATTTTATTGGGTGCTCGATCGTTACTTCATCTAGTCCCATGTTCTTTATATGTAATAATAATTTAATGGTAGACATTAATGAAATTCTTCAATTAAATACTGTTCATAAAAGGCTGTATACATAGGCTAGGGATTTACGGGTTAAAAAAATGCGACCAATAATTACACAACTGCAACAAATTAAATCAACAATAGGGAATATATCTCCTTGAAAGCCGATTTTCTTGATTTGGTGTGAATTTTATTAGGTGAAAAAGTGAGTAAAATATAGATCCAAGAAGAGCAAAGCTTCCAATGATGTAAAAGAAAGTTAAAACAAAGAAAAAAAATAAAGATAGCTAGGGGTTCCAAATTCAAAATATTTGTGAATAAGATGCCAAAATTGTGAGGCAAAATGAAAGGTCCCCACTAGATTTAATAAAATCACACAAACCAACACCTGGGAGCTCTAACTACGCTTTTCAAACTGTAACAAAGAGCACGAGTTTTAGAATAGTTCCCATTTAATTTCTAGTTGCAAAAGAATAGTTGCCATTTTCTTTTTATCGACATATTTGAAAGGGAGATATAGTAAACCTACGGTGCTGTAAGAAAAAATAATCATCGTTTATTGATTTCTATGAATTGGGGGATGCGGTTGCCAACTTTTTTTTCGCACAAAAAATCAAATTAAAAATATATAAAATATAACTATATAATTAAAATTATGAGAAAAATGAGAACTGCCTCCTATATATATATATATATATATATATATATATATATGCACAAAATAAAATTTATATGCTGCTTCCTTAGAATATGGTAATGGTGTGAATATGTCTTTCAAGATACGTTAACTTAATTGAAGTAATATTTTTCTCTTTTGGCGCCAATGATATTCACGTAATAACTATTTTTGTAATTTTTTAAATAAAGGTTATGAACTAATTAAGGACATATTCTCGTCAGCCACTTTTATACCTTTTCCTTTTTGCTTTTTCTGTTGTGGATTATTACGTACATAATGCATGTGACCACATATATGCACTGTGCCAAATTTACACACACTAACAAAACTAAATAGTAGATTATTTCTTGTACAACTCATTAGACATAAGCTAGCCCTCTTAAACAAAGTAACTTTGTAGGTACAATTTTAATCATATACATGCATTACACGTACCAAAAAGAAAAGTGTCTTCCAAGTAAGCTACTTTGGTCTTTGGCTTTGCAGTACCCCACCTGGCCAGCTCTCAACTCCCTTTTCTTAAGAGAGGGGAAAGGAGAGAGAGACTGAATTGAACTTTATTTTGATATGGGCCAAACTTAGCGTGATTGCAACATTCCCTAACATGAACCCTACTTTTGTTTGTTAGTACACTTTAAAGGAACAACTAGTTGCCTGCCTTTGCCTATTGTCTTATTTGTTGGTGACCCTTGTCATTGTCAACTATATAGTTTGGATAAAAAAATATGCTTATTCCTTCTTGAATGCATTCTAATTAAATATGATGGTGGGACAAAATTATAGGTTTGGGATGGGAAGAGATAATATATATGCTTGCATATTTATTTAGTCAAGTTGTGATTTTGACTTATCTTTATGTTCACGTCATATAGCATTCCCGCCCTATATATGTCTATATCTACAGGTTTTACAAAATCAAGTTTAAATCATGAGCATCATTACGAAAAGTTTTTTTTAGCATTGTTAGTTTGACAAATTCGAATGCATAGTTATATTATTGTCCTACATTTGCTTTTATGTTTCAGAGACATCAATAAAGTGTGGTGGAGCCAATTTTCAGGTTAAGTGGTAATGGGTGTAAAATATATTGTATGATGTGGAAAGAGAAGAAATTAAAACAAATATTTTATCAATTTGCGATAGGATATTATCAAGGTTTTAGTTAAACTGCAGTCCAAAATTAATGCAATAGTGGTCATAATATCAAGATTTTTAAGGTCTATAAAATCACATTTCAACAACAATCCTAACTACATTTTTTTTTACTTAACATTTTTCAGGACTTTACAATCATGGCCACAACTACAGTTTAAAATCATAGATATGATAACAATTTGCTACCATATATCCTAGCTATAACATTCATACATTCTTTTCCTTCCCATGCAGTTGTACCTCCCAAACTAAACCTCTTTAACTGCATGTAACTCAACTACGTACTCAACATTTTCAATATGATTCATGATAGAATAATAATTATAAAAAAAAATAAAATTAAAGGGTTAGAGATGTTAGGAATGAAGATCTGAAAGCGTGACACCCATGGTTATTACAATTCATCAGTCTGACAGATTTGGCTTTTATTGTATTCTATCTTTTCTTTTCTTTTATTTCCATACCATACAAAATATTATACACCCCACTGCCACTTTACCTGAAAATTTGGCTCCACCAAATTGGAATCTCTGAAACATAAAATGAAAGCAATGCAGGACAATAATATAACCAGATTTCGAATTTCTCAAACTAACAATGATAAAATAATGCTCATGGTTTAAACTAATTGATTATTTCGGCTTCAATCAAAGGTTATCATTATCCTTTTTTCTTCTTCCGAACTTTCAATATAGTATTATATATTGAGGTAATAAATGCATCTAAAATAACAATGAAAGACAATTGATTAGCAGTTTTCCAAATGAATTGTCATAAAGAAAATCATATAAGCATATTCCAATCTAGAGGCAGAATATAAGTTGACACACACAAACTAAGATTTTAAAACAAAACAAGTTATCGACAAAATAGCCTTAAAAACATCTCCTTCATCCTTACCCTTACAGTTGAAGTTTCATACCTAGTGTCTCAGCTAGGCCCCGATAGCTAGTCATCTTAACTTCATATATTCAAACAAAATAGAAATTTCTATTTTAACATTTCTCCTATTTTTTTATGTCAGAACAATTATCTAAGCAAAATTGAGCATACGTTGTTTGAAATTAGAATATAGTAACTTCAGAGCATGATTCAACAATGTATATTATTATATTTATTTATACATAATTTTAAAATTTAATTTTGGATTTTTTTTTGTAGTTTCAGAATTTAAATTCTGCAACAATAAACTACACTCATCCATATAAGGGCATTATCGGAAATTAAAAAACTAAAGGAAGTTGTGAATAACAAATAAAAATCGTCATATCTAAATCAAACAAAACTCATCATCTGAGACCCAAAAGGTAGAGTATCTAACTGAAATTTAAAAAAATGCAAGCATGAGTAGGGTGTGGATATATGAACCTGTTCGAATGTAAAGCCTATGTTTTAGATCATTGGATAAGTTTGCTCTACAAAATAAATTGACCTTTTTTTAAGGTCTATATCTGGCCTGCAAAAGTATGCAGAGATAAATGGACTGCTACATGAATCCATATATTAATTTGAAAAAAATATTTAAAATAAAAAAAATTGACCTCATTTTTTAAGTTAAAATATATCATATTGAAACTTACCAATATTAAACGTAACAAATTAACAACAATCTATATTAAAGATAAAAATCTTAATATAACAAATTAACAATACTTATACATTGGATTTAGGCGGGTTAAATGGGTAGTCCATGAGTCTATGGATAAAGCCCATTAGGTCCACGGGCCTAACGGATTGAACTCAAAAACTCGATATAATTTTATGAAATTTTAAAAAAGAGACTCGTTATTTGTCCAATCTGTGGGCTCAATGGGTCGGTCTACGGATCTGGATCCGCCCATAAACCATATGGTCCAGCATAACATTCTATTACTTAAGCCATGACTATGTAACCCAAATAAAGGAGTTGCTATTGACCCCAACCCCTTTGCTATTGGCCCATGTCAACATTCAAAAATTCCAAAAAAAAGAATACCCTTTCTCATAATGCACAATGGAAACACACTTTCATTGCATTAGTGGGGGTGCAAAAAATATTGTGGAACAAAAGTGTGATTCCGTCCCACTAGTGTAGCGGAATCATAATTTTGTTATGTAACTGAGTTTGCGAAAAAAATGCAAACAAAATCACAATTTTGTTGTGTAAGCGGGAGTTAATAAAAAAGTGAATAATGGAATCAAAATTCCACATTTAGACAAATTTTACAACACAACATAATTGTGATTCTGTTGGGTTATCATAAAATTGAAAAAAATGGAATCACGATTTTATTGTGCAATTTGCACAACAAAATCATGATTATGTTATGTTGACAAGTATGGAAAAAAATACCATACATAAGGGAGAGTTGCATGAGGCAAGGAAAGGAGAGAAGGACATAGAGAAGAAGGAAAGGAAGAAATGAAGGTAGGGAAAAAGGAAAAAAAGAAAGGAAGGAAGAAAAGGTGGTGCATAGGGATGAAAGTGGGTCAGGTCGCCTATTAGGGACCTTTGGCCCGACTTGACTTTTTCATTATAAAAGCTAGACCAAGATTGTTTTTGAAAAGCTTGTTTAAGTAAAAATGTTATGTTCAAGCTTTAAAAAAAAACTTATTAGGCCTGTCTGATTGGCCTATTTAATATATATATATATATATATTTAATTTGTCATATCCTAATTATGTCCGGGTCTAAAGAAAATAAAACAAAATTTTTTTTTTAAATAATTATAAAAAACGAAAATGAAAGAAAAACTAATTATTTAAAAAATGAAAAAAAGAAAAGGAAAATGATGAATGATGTATGTCGGTATGAAACTTATGAATTACGAGAAGGGAAAAATTGGTATTATACTATACATGCCAGGTGTATTAGAAAAATGGCAGGTGTAGAAAGTTAAACTCTTAAAAAACCATGGAATCCATGTAATTGATTAAAAATATAATTGGGATTTTACTTCCTACACCTTATATTTTGATTCTTGCACCCCAAAGACATGAACAAATACAAATATCCCTCCCTCTCCCAAGCAAGCTCCACCTCCACCCAATAGTATCATTGAAGCCAACATTGTTGTCATAATCCAAGACTCTCTTCACATTCCATGATGTAGAAAAACATCACATATGGAGTTAAGAACGAAAAAGAGTTGTAAAACTTGATCTTATTATGGAAGGATCGTTTTGGAATACACTAATTTTTTTTTATACTTTTAGAATGGCCTACTGGAAGTATAAATTATATTTCTAAAAAGTCCTTTCCAAAAATACAAAATATAATTTTGGAAAGGCCTTTCTAAAAATATAAAAAAGACCTTTTTAGAAGTACAAAATTATATTTTTGGAAAAATCTTTTCGAATTAGACTAATTTTTTATACTTCTGGAAAGACCTTTTCATAATAATTATATATTTTTTATACAAAAATATTTTTTTAGAAAAGTCTTTTTCGAATTAAAATAATTTTTTATACTTCTGGAAGAGTTTTTCATAATTATATGTTTTGTACTTTTGAGAAGACCTTTATAAAAGTATAAAAAAATTAGTGTATTATGGAAATGCCTTTTAAAAAATGTTTTTATACTTCTGAAAAAGACCTTTTTAAATTATGTTTTTATACTTTTGATAAGGCTTTTCTGGAATTATGTATTTACATTTTCAAAAAGATCTTTTTGGAAGTATAAAATAATTAGTGTATTCTTAAACCTCTCTTTCATTCCCAACTCCATCTTTGGTTCTATGCTCTCTTTTTTCTACATTAGGGTGGTGTAAGGTGGTTGTGGGCTTGTGGCAGTGGTATTTGGGTTGAAAGTGGTATTGGGTGGAGGCTGGGGTTTGCTTGGGAGAGACATTTGTTTTTGTGTCCGTTCATGTCCTTTAGGGTGCTTGAAGTAAAAAGGGAGGTGTAGTAAGTAAATTCAAAGTAATTGTTTTTACTGTGGTAGCCTTAACCGGATATATCATACTAATTAGATAAATTATACTTTTTATTATATTCACACTGATTGTATATATGAGTATTAAATATTGATATTTGTATTGTAATTTAAATACTATATTTTAAATAAATAGTGTGATATATCTTTTTATATATTACTCACGTTACACTATAATTTTTAAAAAATTTCACATTTATCAAAATATATTAGTACTTTTAAATAATGACAAAAAACGATTTATCATAGGCATAATTGTTTGTCTTCTATGTTTTCTAACTCCTTTAATGGGTTAGAAAATTAAGCACACAATCACATCAAATTTGAAAAGTAAAACGATAGCATAGACTTTGAACTTCTCAGTCTTTGTAGAAATTTTATATCAAGACAAATGAAAGCTTGCATTTTCCACGCTTTACCGAAATGAAAAATGATATTATTCATTTTATTTCTAAGTAGACTTTTCTCAGTATGATATCAATTCTAGAAAGATTTTAAAATACTCTAACGTGTTACCGAAAAGAGAAAAGATTTAAGACAGATAGAAAAGATTCAACCGAGATAGACCGAAAAAATGTTAACTCAAATAAAATTAAATTTATTTTGATTTGTCTAGCTAGGCCAGATTGAACTCAAGAAACATAATTTTGAATTCAACCGTTTTTTTTTCCCCAATTTGTATAAATTTAACCTAAAAAAAGTTAAATGAACAAATATGAATCAATTTGACGCCTCTCACCTCACACATGCACGCACCCACATAATATTCCTTATATAATTTTATTGAAGTAAGACCTAATCTTTGTAAATTCTTGATGTAGTATAATAGTTAGGTTCTGATTACAAAATAAGGATGATTTTGAGTGAATTTGTAATTAGCATAAAGCTGCTTATCTTGATTTCCATGAATAATGTTCTAATTGAGAGATTTTGTCTATGAATGATAAAATAAGTTTAATCTATTCGATTGACCCATTTAATATACTAAACAAAGCGAGTTAAGTTTAGACTTTAACCTATTATTAAAATCGGTTCAACCTATTCAACCTATATTTTAATTTGATAGGTTAAGAGCGAGTTAGGATACATCAACATGTTGGATTGACTTTTTTTTTTTTAATTTTTTTCATGTATTTATTGTAACTCATTCAAACTTGTGATTATGGACTTACTAGTTTTAAGTAATTAAAGTATTAATACTTCTACTTTTAGCCTTTTAACCAAGGTCATTATTGGCATTCAACGTTTCAAATATTTGGATGTCTAAATGGATTAATCCCTTAAAAAATGAATTAGTTAATGTTTATGCTTTTTTTTTCATTTTTTATTTATTTGAAGGATCAAGCAAAGCCAAAGGTAACCTTTGATAATTACTTTCATTTTTTTTTTAAATTATGGTGAGTCAACCTAATCCAACTTGTAACTCACTTAGGATTGAGAATTTATTTCTTGCACTCTTACTATTACATTCTACACCTCTCATTGCATTCTAAAATATAATTTTATGTTTTGAAATAAACTTTCCTAAATGCAATATGAAATGTAAGATGCAATAATGGGAGGTAAGATAAAATAGCCATAGGGTTGTGTTGGAACCCAACTTGTTTAATGTCATTTGCACAATTTCTCACGTAAATTTATTGAAGGACAAACTTTCTCCACAAGTCTGAAAATAAAAATGTAAATCATTTGATATTCCAAAAGGCTTATGTTTTTATTGTTCACTAAGAATTAATTCATTTGATAAAAATGTTTTTGTTTTTGTTCTATATAAAAACACATACACTCTATTTTATATAGAACAAAAGGCTTCTTTGTTTTAATTTTACATTTTGCATAGACTTTTCTAGCATTGTGTGCTCGTTCAAGTGAAAAACTCAATTTTTTTTAAAGATGACAAACTCAAATACTTTAATGTGCAGCTCACGTGTCATTTAGGGACATTACAAATTCCATGATAATGTTAAGAAAATCATAGTTATATTTTTTATTTATTAAAATTACAAACTATCCGTTTCAACTTTATTTTTTTATCGTTGAATTATCTAATGAAATTTTAGTTATTACAACTTGTTGGTACAATATGAAGTATAGAGCCTGGTGAACCTTTAATCAATATATGAACTCTTTTTATTACACAATTATATAATTATTGAAAAATGTTTTGAGTATAAATTCTATTTTTTTCCATGAAGAATGACAAGATTATTATATAAGAGTATTTTTTTAAAAAAAGTCCTGTCTTATTCAAAGAAAAAAAATCAATCATAACTTATAAGAAATATGAATAATTAATAGTAAAAAAAAATCATATAAACAAGAACAAGTTTAAATTGGTATATAAACCTCCTATATGGAGTCTTAGTTTTTTAATTTAAAAAAGAGCTTTTTCATTTTTTATAAAAATATTCCTTGTTGAGTTGTCTTTGATAAGTGAATGAGAACTAACAAGTCTGTCATTTAGCCATACTATCAACTATATAAATCCTGTCGTAGGCTCGATCTAATTTCATACTGCACAATTAAGAGAAAACTGATCACAGTAACCGATCTTTGTTTTACTCTTAGTTATTTCATATCAACAAAAATATAATGAGTAGTTATTTTCTGAAACTACTTTATGCACTTGTGCTGATTTTATTGCATGCTGCAGGATCCATTGTTGGATTCAGCAGGGTTCCCAATAATAGTGCAGAAATAAAGTGCATAGAGAGTGAGAGACAAGCACTCCTCAGCTTCAAACAATGCCTCATAGATCACTCTGGCATGCTGTCTACATGGAGGGACGATGACGATAACAGAGATTGTTGCAAATGGAGAGGCATTCAATGCAACAATGAAATTGGTCAGGTACTGACACCTCATCTCCATGGTCATGTACAGACGCTTAGTTTCCGTGGTCATGATACAGGATATTTGAGTGGTTCAATCAATATTACTTCATTCATTGCCTTGCAACATATTGAACATTTGGATCTCAGCTATAATGATTTTCGAGGGCGTCACATCCTAGAACTCATGGGCTCGTTCACCAACTTAAGATATCTCAATCTCTCATATATTGGATTTCTGGGGGGCATTCCTTGTCACCTTGGAAACCTTACACATTTACAGTATCTGGATCTAAGCGATAATTATCTCGATGGGCAACTCCCTTATGAACTTGGAAACCTTACACATTTACAGTATCTGGATCTAAGCCATAATTATCTCGATGGGCAACTCCCTTATGAACTTGGAAACCTTACACATTTACAGTATCTGGATCTAAGCCATAATTATCTCGATGGGCAACTCCCTCATCAACTTGGAAATCTCTCACAGTTGAGGTATCTTGATCTTAGTAGAAATTCATTTTCTGGAGCACTCCCTTTCCAAGTTGGGAATCTTCGTATGTTGCGCACTCTTAGACTTGCTGGCAATTTTAATGTCAAACCTAAAGATGCAGAATGGTTGTCTAATCTCTCTTCCCTAACAAAACTTGACTTGAACTCTTTGCATAACCATGGCCCCTCTCATCACTGGCTACAAATGATCACCAAGCTTTCTCCAAACTTAAGAGAGTTGAGGCTAGTTGATTGTTCTCTTTCAGATACAGATATTCAATCTCTGTTTTATTCACGTTCCAACTTTTCCACTTCACTTACCATCCTTGATCTTTCTTCCAATATGTTGACATCCTCAACATTTCAATTGTTGTTAAACATTAGCCTTAATCTTCAGAAGCTTTATCTTGGTGATAATAATATTACTTTGTCATCTCCTTTTTGCCCAAGCTTTCCTTCTCTTGTGATCCTTGACCTTTCTTATAATAATATGACATCGTTAGTCTTTCAAGGTAATTTCAACTTCAGCTCAAAACTTCAAAATCTTAATTTGCGAAATTGTAGTCTTATGGATGGAAGTTTTCTTATGTCATCTACTTCCATTATGAACTCTTCAGCTTCTCTTGTTTTCCTTGATCTTTCCTTTAATTTGTTAAAATCGCCAACTATATTTTTCTGGCTCATTAACTCCACCACCAATCTTCGTACCCTTTACCTTTATAATAACTTGTTAGAAGGTCCCATTCCAGATGGATTTGGGAAAGTAATGAACTCTCTTGAAGTTCTTGGCCTCTCCCGTATCAAACTACAAGGCAAGATTCCATCTTTCTTTGGGAACATGTGCAAATTGCGGAGCTTATACCTCTCCGACAACAAGCTGAATGGGGAAATTTCTAGCTTCTTTCAAAATTTTTCATGGTGCAACAGACGCATTTTTAAGAATTTGGAGTTATCTTATAACCGGATTACTGGCATGCTACCTAAAAGCATTGGATTGCTATCAGAGTTGGAGAAACTTTTCTTGGAAGGTAATTCTTTGGAGGGAGACGTCACTGAATCCCATCTTTCTAATTTTTCCAAATTAGAATTCTTGTACTTATCAGCGAACTTCTTGTCTCTGAAATTTGTCCCTGGTTGGGTTCCTCCATTCCAATTAGAATCCTTGAATCTCAGTTCTTGCAAGTTGGGCCCCACTTTTCCTAGTTGGCTCAAGACTCAAAGTTCTTTGTATAGGCTTGATATTTCTGATAACGGGCTTAATGATTCCGTACCAGACTGGTTTTGGAATAATATGCAACATATGGGAGCGTTAAATATGTCTCACAATAATCTCATTGGTGAAATTCCTAATATATCACTGAATCTGCTCAACAGACCGTCTATAGTTCTGAATTCAAATCAATTTGAGGGCAAAGTTCCATCATTTTTTCTACAAGCTTCGGAGCTGAAGCTCTCTGAAAATAAATTTTCAGATTTGTTTTCATTTTTATGTGACCAAACCACAGCTGCAAATCTGGCCACTTTAGATTTATCAAACAATCAAATAAAGGGACAAATCCCAGATTGTTGGAAATCTGTAGAGCCATTATTGTTTCTTGATTTAGGCAACAATACATTGTCAGGGAAGATTCCAATGTCCATAGGCACCCTTGTTAATTTGGAAGCCTTGGTTTTACGAAACAATGGTTTAATGGGTGACTTGCCTTCTTCTTTGAAGAATTGCAGCAGTTTATTTATGCTGGACCTGAGTGGAAATATGTTGTCGGTTCCAATACCATCATGGATTGGAGAAAGTATGAAACAATTGATAATCTTGAACCTGCGAGCGAATCACTTCTCTGGAAATCTACCTATTCATCTCTGTTATTTGAAGCGTATTCAATTGTTGGATCTTTCAAGGAATAACTTGTCAAGAGAAATTCCATCGTGCTTGAAGAATTTTACTGCAATGTCTGAACAGAGCATCAACTCAAGTGACACTATGTCTCGTATATATTGGTATAATAACACTTACAATGAATTTTATAGTTATTACGCTCTTAGAGATTATAAGCTTAGCATAACATGGATGTGGAAAGGTGTGGAACATGGGTTCAAGGATCCAGAGTTAGAGCTTAAGAGCGTTGATCTTTCAAGTAATAATTTAACCGGTGAAATACCAAAAGAGGTCGGATATTTGCTTGGGTTAGTTTCTTTGAATCTATCAAGGAACAATTTGAGTGGAGAAATTCCTTCTGAGATTGGAAATTTAACTTCACTAAATTTCCTCGACTTATCAAGAAATCATTTCACTGGGAGAATTCCTTATTCTCTTTCTGAAATTGACGGTCTAGGCAAATTAGACTTGTCATACAACTCTCTTTCTGGAAGAATCCCATCAGGAAGACATTTTGAAACCTTTGAAGCCTCAAGTTTAGAAGGAAATGTTGATCTTTGTGGTGAACAACTTAACAAAAGTTGTCCTGGAGATGGAGATCAGACACCAGTGAAGCCTCAAGAACCAGCAGTCAATGGTGATGATTCTGTTTTCTATGAGGGATTATACATGAGCTTGGGGATTGGATACTTCACTGGATTTTGGGGCTTATTAGGGCCATTACTACTATGGCGTCCTTGGAGAATTGCTTACATGAAGTTTCTGAACAGATTGACAGGCGACATATGTGTATGGTTGTCGTGAATGTGGCAAAGTGCTGCTGCTGGCTTGAAGGCAAAAGGGTATGTTATAGCTTCTATTTTTCAAATTCATGGTTTATCTTCTGCCATAGTTGTATTTTGAACAAAAAGCTCATATTAACTGTAATTTGATTGTTAGAAGTTTCCAGATAATTTGTTCTTCCTAACTTAATTAACAAATGGAAACAATGTATTTTTTAGTGCTTATACTTTCGATCAAAGGTCCCTATACTTATATATTGACAAGTGAGTTCGTCATACTTTAAAAAAACATGTGGATTTAATCCCTTTGAACTTTAAAAAACATGATAAATTCTTAGTAAGAATGAATTAAATTCACATATTTTATAGTTTGAGACCAAATTTATGAATATAAAAGTATAGAAACTTTGATAAGGTTTAATAGACAGTGAGTCATAAAAAAGTGTTACGAAAAAGTTATCCAATTGAGATTTTTTCTTTTTTCTTCTTTAAATAAATTGTTTCATGCCTAATTGCAGCATTTTACTCTTGTAATTTAATATGAATCATTTTTGTGTCTTTCCTACGAAATTGCCTATTTAATGAGTGAATTAAGTTATTGAAAAGTTGTTTCTCATAAAAATAATAACCTTATTCATGGGAATATACATATGATTCTTAAATCACAAAAATTCTTCTATTTCGATCAGTGTATATGAGTACCTTGTTTTATGGTCCACACATATCTCTATAATACTGGTAGTTTTTTTTTTTTACTCATATAATACTGGTAGATACTCTATACTACTCATATATTTTTTGTAACAGTTACAGTTTATATGTTGATTTCAGAGTAATGGACTTGATTTATATAAGATAGTTTTTCTTATGTTTGAAGATTCTATTGCCCCTAGAGCTCAGGTGGTTCACTCACCCCACCATAAAAGGTGAAGTGTTTGGGGTTTGTTTCCCCAATCCCACCAACTCCTGCCCAAGTTCTTGCAACTGCAAAGACAGTTCCCCTTTTAACAATGCCAAATAAAAATTTGTTTGTTGTTGCAGAATAATGATATTTACATTCATTTCCAATTTCATATAGACAAATACAATTCTGTCTTTATCTTGTAATCCACCACATTAATGCTTGTACAAAAAAAAATGCAGTTTATTGCAGATGTGCTGCACACCTCTGATCTGGGATGAAAGCTACGTAGGTTGCACGACACGTGGAAGACATTTGTTTAGTATTGGAGCTTATGATATTTTGTATTTCCAGAAAGTTTCTATGATTTGATTGTACTGTATAATATATTTGTAATGTTGTTTCCTTTTGGTTTAAGTGCTTACAATTAAAGTGTGATCATTTTATATTTCATCTTCAACAATGCTTCCTCTGCTAGTTCTCAGTTCTCACATCTAACAACTCTAAAAAGCATATATATATATATATATATATATATATTTGTGCAAGTAAAGATTGAAGAATGCAGGATACCCATTTGTTGCTAGTTAATGGCCTACAAGTATATTTGCATCCAGTGTGTTAAACCCTTGTTGATACGCTTCAGCTCTGCCAAAATTTGCATCAAGGTAGCCTTATTTTGCTAGTCTTCTCACATTTTATAAATGAATTATCGAACAATTTTCATGAAGTATCGTTGTATGCAAGTCAAGATTGGAATGGAAATTTGGAAGTATCGCTCTTGTATTGCACAGATATAAGAGGCCCAATAAAGTCCCATCACCTAGTTCTTATTTTAGGAATAATGTTATAGGAATGCATTCTAAAACACAACTTCATCTTATACAGTTTTGTCATTCGAATTTCCATATCTCTAATGCACCACATCACATTCTTTTGAACATTAGACCAATTGTCACAGATATTCCCCTCGAAAAATTTGATCCTGGCTTTTGAATATTAATGTTAGGTATGAGAATTCCAACATTTATATTTAGCTCGAACAACCTAAACCCCCATAAATCACTTCAATTTTTGTGGGATAGCATCAAAACTGTGATTATCAACCCCAATTCACGATATTACACCCGCCTATTTTCCATGTTAACATAGCATTCCCAGTTCCCCACCAACCTATCCCGTTGGCCCATGATGAGCTCAATTTACAACATAATCAGATGTCCCTCGTCGCTGCCTCTCCTAATTAATGGATACAAGCAGCATATATCAACCCCTCGGAGAAAATTAATACAGCAAAATGGATTCGTACATCATTCATAAAAGGAGCTGTTAAAACCACACAAATTAGTATTTAATCAAGCCCATGTCAACTGAGACTTGTTCAAAAATAATTTTATTTCTATGATTCCATGGTGACCACAGAACTGCACACCACACTGATCTATCTCCATGCTTTCCAACGTTTTTTACTCATCCATACACAAGAGTGTTGAAAGAAATGTTGACGCATCTCATTATGTTGAGCAGTTTTGATACCAAGCCAATTGTAGCAATTTCCACATGATTGTTGTCTTCTATATATATGTTTTCTAACTCTTTAATGGGTTAGAAAATTAAGGGTGCAATCGCATCAAATCTGAAAAGTAAAACAATTGTCTAGACTTTGAAATTGTTAGTCTTTGTATAAATTTTTATAAAGACAAATTAGGCTTGCATTTCCCATGCTTTAGAAAAATGACATGATATTTTTTGAGTTACCCAAACCTTTTTTTATATATTTTTTATCTCTTGGGGACAAGGGCAAAGACTTGACATTGGTAGTCTATGCAAAACATTCATGTAAAAGAAAAATTTTAATCTTGAATTTCTCTTACTTTAGCAAAATAGCACATCATATATGATCATATTGTGTTGCTTTAATTTTACATAGACTTTTCTCAACATCGTGTGCTCGTTAAAGTGATAAATACAAATACTGTGCAATTCACATATCATTTAGTAATATTACAAAAATGTCCTTGGTAATGTAAAAAGAAGTTATATTTTTTTATTAAAAAATTACAAATTATCCCTTTTACCATTAAAGTTTTATTGAATTATCTGATGAAATTTTAGTTATTGCAACTTGCTGGTATCACTTAAAAAAAACTTGCTATGAAGTAGAGTTTGATGAACCTGTCATCAATATATAAAATAGTTTAATTACAAAGTTATATAATTATTGAAAAATGTTTTGAGTATAAATTCTATTTTTTGTTTCATGAAGAATGATAAGATTATAAACGAGTATTTTTCAAAAGTCGTGTCTTATTTAAAGAAAATAAATAAATCACAAATTATAAGAAATATGAATAAATAATGGTACAACAAAGCATATAAACAAAAACAAGTTTAAATTGCAAATCACCAAAGGGTAAGATAGGAAATTAAAATATATAAACATCGTATATGGATCAAGTCTTTGCTTTTTAATTTTAAGATAAATTTTTTATATTTTTATTTTATTTTAAAAAAAAATTCACTTTTTTTGCTTTATATTTTTTTAATAGACCAAGAAAATCTGTATTAATACCAATATTATGTGAGCCAAAATACAAATTGAAAAGTTAGTTGATAACTAAAAATTGAAAAACTAGTTAGTACTTTCTAAAAAATGACACATTAATTAAAAAAGTTATTTAATCACATTTAATTATATCAATTTCAATTATTTTTTTTCCAACTTATCATTCATTGGGACCAAGGACAGATCCAGTATTAAAGGGGGTTGAATTTTTTTTTCTTGCTATGTAATTTTTTTAATGTCTAACTTCTAATAATAATTTTTTAAAAAAATATTTAGTTTTTTACACATAAAATTAAAACTAATTTTTATTTTGAATGATAATAATTTCAATCATTATTATAATAACAATAAACACAAAACTAATTTTATACTAATTATCACCTTAATCATATCATGATAACAACAAATACAACGAATTTTACACTATCTAACCTTTATCATCATTATTTTATACCATATAAAATTAGTTTTACACAAAATTTATACTAATCAACTTAAAAATACACATGCATATAAAGAAAATACCAAGGGAGGGGGAGCTAGGGCCCCTACCTGCCCCGTCTATATTTGTCACTGATTGAAACTTTGTATCAAGTATAAGAAACAATCCTTGAAACTAGTATATCCATTGAATGAAGAGTAATTTAAAGATAATAACATTAAATAAGGTATTCTTTTTCTTATATTTGAGACAAGAGAAAATAGATGAAAGTTATCTTATTGAATCATAAGTGTTTAATATAATTATATGTTGAAGTAATTGAAAATGTAAAATTACAAAAATAGGACATATTTATGTAATGTATTTATACAATTTTTAATTTAATTTCCTTGGTAAAATTATATTTTGTAGGATTTATAATTTTACTATTAAAATAATTTTAAATACTTGTAGTTTTTTTATTTATAAAATATTCAAAAAAAACTAAATATACTTATTATATTTCACTATCAATATAATATAATAAAAAGGTAAAAATGAGAAAATCTTATCATATGTAAAAATGATAAAATAATAAAATTTTATCTTAAATAGAAAATTTTAAAACAAAAATCTAGTAATTTTTTAAGAATAAAAAATAACAAATATAAAAAGATAAAAACTAGATGCTAGCAAAAACTTATATAATTAAACAAGTTTTTCAATTATTAATAAAACTAAAAATTAACTTAAATTTTGTGCGCCCCTGGGATTCCACCCCAAACATGTCCTTTCACATGCAAAACATGCATGTGTTGTAGTTCAATACCCAGACCCTAACAACACGTCCAAAGGGCATAAAACTCTGTCATATATTTAGCCATACTATCAGCTATATAGATCATGTCGTTAGCTTGATCTTCACATTTGGCAATTAGTTAAGAGAAATTACTGATCACAGAATTCGTTTTACCCAGTTATTTCATTTCAGCAAAAAAATATAATGAGTAGTTGTTTTCTGAAACTGTTTTATGCACTTGTGCTGCTTTTATTGCATGCTGCAGGATCCATTTTTGGATTCAACTGGGTTTCCAATAATAGTGCAGAAATAAAGTGCATAGAGAGTGAGAGGCAAGCACTGAACAATCCTCATCTAGTCATCTCCCAATTTGCAACTCTAATTTGTCCCGTTATTGCATCCTTCAAACACTAAAATTGCTTGGAGATTTTTTGCAGTGCAAGCACACAATGTAAGTCCTCGTAGAGCCAATTCTGGCAGGTTGCTCAAAAGAAGCAATCAGAATCTGCATTTGGTTGCTGGGCATTTTATATATAAACCAAAAAATATGCATTATTCATCCTATATATTCTATTTTCAAATAAACCAAACCTAAAAGACATAGCACATGAGAACATTTGGTTTTGACGAGAAGATGCAACAGACGTACTCTTCAAGACACATGCAAATCATTGAAATTGTCTTTCCTAACAGAGTATATTTTCCATGGGATATGATCTCTTCATTTATTTTTTTCCATTTCATAAGCTTTTATAAAAATAACTAGGGTCCTTGGTCTCTATGCCAATTGTCTTCTGGTGCATAGCTATATATGGGGGGTGGGGGGGCTTTAGGTAGGGTAATATTTATTTTCTCAAAAGGTTAATAACAAAGAAATGAAGAGAATCTTTTCTCAATTTCCATGCATAAGACCAATTATGAATTAAACCTATATTTCCATGCATTTTTTAGTCAATAAACCTAATTATTTACCGATTGTGTGATGCGTTATTTGCCCCCACTTCATTTTTTGCCTCAAGAATTATGCATCTAATTATAAAACCTACTTGTTTTCTTATTCTTTCACCTATTATTTTCTTTCTGTTGTTCATTATTGTTCTTATTCTTCCACCATATGGGCCCCATTTCCATTCCATGCATACATGCAAATTCTCTTATAATATATCCAATATTTATCCGCATAAAAATTCACAGGACGTTTGCATATTAATGAGATTTCTAGTAGTGAATACTGTTATGTATCCTGTACCATATATTTCTTTTAGGAAATTGTTAGATAATGCCTGAGCAGGCTTACATGTCCAGCAATTGAGCTTCTGATTATATAAATGAATTGCTAGAGGCTACAAGGGGTCCAACGCAGGAAACTCTAATTATAGGAAGAATGCTAGTGCATCTTCAGAACTATTTAAAATATTTTCTATAAATTAATATTTGGTTTAACTTTTCATTTTAATGTGATTCAATTGATTTTTCTATAAGCAAAAGCTTCATCAAACAAACGAAGTACAAGAGGACTCTTAACCGGCCAAGTTTGATTCATTTGATTCTGTCATGACTAACAAGGACGAAGCCTCTCCAATACATTAAATCAATTTTGCATTAAAAAATGAATTTATCATATCTGACTTCATTCAAGTTCATAACATGAAGTTCAAGACAATCCAGAATAAACAAGGATTGCTAGGCTTGGCCACAGGCAACATATTCGCCATTGGATTCTACCAAGGAATTGCCTCCCATTTTTGTATGGTTTGAATGTGGCAAATTACTTTTTTTCTCTTTCCATTTCACAACATCCAACTAAGCTTACGGTTTGATGATGAGTGAGTGGTTTAATAATTTATTCATAAAGTTTACGGTTCATGTTTGAATTCTCACTCCCTTAATAATTAAGCTTGAATAAATTAAATTCAATAGCTCAATGCACCGGGAAATAAATAATTAATAAAAGGAGACCACTTTCATATTTGCTTTGGTAATCAAAGAAGACCAGATAATATAGTTTTTCAGTCAAATCCTCACCTGTGTTTGCTACAACAACAACAACAACAACGTGATTCACAACTTTGGCCGTTGGTGCTTTGGCCACTGAGATTGAAACACTTATTTGTTGGCATGATTACTAATCTTTGGAATTACGACTATGATATTTAAATACCACACTAGGCATTTAACTAAGTACGTTGAGTCAAATAAAATCAGTATAGTCATTATGGATGACAGAGCTAATGCAATAACTGATTAAATAAACAGTACATAAGTAGCATAAAAGGTATAATTTGAAGAAAATATTACGTGTGAAAAACTTAGCTTGTTTTCTTGTCTTTGAACGACAATTAATTAACAACTATATAGTCATACTATCAGCTATATATAAATCCTGCTATCGTTCTTTGATGCTTTTAAAATAAGAAACTTCATCCCAGTTCCCGATCTTCATTTTACTCTGATTTGTTTCATATCAGCAAAATACAATGACTAATAGTTGTTTTCCAAAACTAACGTATGCACTTGTGCTGCTTTTATTTTATGCTTCAGGATCCATTCTTGGATTCAACTGGGTTCCCAATGGTGTAGAAATAAAGTGCATAGAGAGGGAGAGACAAGCACTGCTCAACTTCAAGCAAGGCATCCTAGTTGATTCTGGCATTTTGTCTACATGGAGGGACGACGACACAAACAAAGATTGTTGCAAATGGAAAGGAGTTCAATGCAACAACGAAACAGGTCATGTACACATGCTTCATCTTTGTGGTTACGATTATCCACAACAATTGACAGGTGTAATCAATATCACTTCATTGATTGACTTGCAAAATATTGAATATTTGGACTTCAGCTATAATTCTTTTCAAGGGAGTCACATTACAGAACTCATGGGCTCCTTCACCAAGTTAAGATATCTCAATATCTTTCAATCTGAATTTAGGGGGAGCATTCCTTGTGAACTTGGAAAGCTTACACATTTACGATATCTGGATCTAAGTAATATTGTGTTGTAAATAGATATATTTTAGATAGATATATTTTAGATTTTATCTTTAGCTATTATCTTTAGTTATTATCTTTAGTTATCTTCAATTGTTATCTTTAGTTGATAGTTATTATCTCTAGCTATTATCTTTAGTTATTTTTATCTTTAGTTGATCTCTTTAAATAGAGATCTCTTGTATTACTGTGATACACAATTCATATTCTACATATTTCTATTTTCAAGTTGGTATCAGAGCTCTCGATTTTGAGGGCTTTGCTTCCGCGCCTATCGCCTTAAGTACGAAACCCTTATTCTTGACTCTTGCTGCCATTAGCTGTCACCGGAAATTTTTTTGGGGAACCTTTTGGACCGAGAGGATTACTGTGGGTTGTTTTCTCTTGTGTTTTTGATTTGTATTTGGTATGGCTAGTTCCGACAATGATTCTTCTCAAGGGAATTCCTTTAACAACATTGCTGATGGTGCATCTTCCAAGTTTAAGAAAGATGATCGTTGGTGTTCTTATTGTAGAAGGTCGGGTCATATTAAGGATCTATGTTATCGTCTCCATGGAAAGCAGAAAGTTTATGAGAAGATGGCAAGGATGCGTGGTCAAACTCATGTAGTTTCTCCTGACATAACTACTGCACCAAATAAAATCCAATCTGGATCTTCAGAATTTCTTTCTATTAGCCGAGATGAGTTACAGCGGTTGCGGACCATCATTGATTCGCTGAGTAAGCAATCTAGTTCTAGTGCTTTGACCATGACTGGTATGAGTTCCACTAATTATTCTTTTCTTACTTCTTGTACTGATTTTAAACATTCTTGGGTAATTGATTTTGGTGCTACTGATCATATGGCTTGTTGTGCCGAATCTTTTCTTTCTTATAACCCTACTATTGGTACTCATACAATAGCCGTAGCTGATGGTTCACATACATCAGTTGCGGGATCTGGTAACATTCATTTACAACCTTTCTTTCACCTCAAAGATGTTCTTCATGTTCCTAAACTTTCCACCAATCTTTTTTCTATCAAAAAAATTACAAAAGATTTAAACTGTACTGTAACCTTCTTTCCTACTCATTGTGTCTTTCAGGATCTCACCACAAGGAGGATGATTGGGAAAGCTAAGGAGCAAGGTGGGCTGTACTATTTGGTTCCAAAGTCTTTTGACAAAGGTACTAAGGATCACATATTACTAACTCATGGTTTGTGTACTACGGACTCATTGGTTTGGTTACATCACAAGCGCTTGGGGCATCCTCCATTTAGTCTACTTAAGTCTTTATTTCCGTCATTATTTTTGTCTAAGTCTGTTGAGTCTTTTCGTTGTGATATTTGCGAATTTGCAAAACACCATCGTGCATCTTTTCCTTCTAGTACTATTAAGAGTGTTGAACCTTTTGATCTTATTCATTCTGATGTTTGGGGTCCTTCTAAAGTTACTCATGGTTCTGGTAATAAATGGTTTGTTTCTTTTATTGATGATTGCACTCGAGTCACTTGAATTTACTTAATGTATGAAAAATCCGAGGTACCTCAATTATTCTTCAAATTTTATAAAATGATTGAAACTTAATTTGGGAAAAGAATTAAAAGGATAAGGTTTGACAATGACATTGAATATGTCAATCAGCGTCTTTCTCAGTTTCTCCAAGATCAGGGTATGATTCATGAACTCACGTGTGTTGACACTCCTCAACAAAATGGAGTTGCTGAGAGAAAGAATCGTCATCTTCTTGAAGTTGCTCGTGCTCTCCTTTTTCAAACAAATGTACCAAATCATTTTTGGGGAGATGCCATCCTTACTGCAGCTTTCTCAATCAATCGATTACCCTCTCGGGTCCTTGACAATATAAGTCATATTCACTCTATGACTTCCTTCTTTCCATCAGTGTCTTCCTTACAAAGTCTTCAACCCCGAGTGTTTGGATGTGTTGCCTTTGTCCATATTCACAAACATCATCGCAGTAAGTTGGATCCTAGAGCTCTCAAATGTATTTTTCTTGGATATGCTCCTGATAAGAAAGGCTACAAGTGTTATCATCCTGCTAGTCGAAAA
>PYAF01001297.1:1053875-1073438 GCA_007407185.1 Glycine tomentella | reverse complement strand
CTGAACAAACGGTAAGTCCTGAATCTCCTATTTCTGAACCTAATATTAGTGTATCTGATGAGTTGTCCAAAGACTTGCATGTTGCTTCTGATGACTTACCTAGTGTTTCTGATAACTTGCCCATTGCCCTAAGAAAAGGGAAGAGGTCCTGTACCAAAAATTCTTGTTCTTCTTGTCCAGCTTGTACTAAATATCCTATATCGCAGTTTGTCTCTTCAGCTAAACTTTCTATGCAGCACAAAGGCTTTATTTCAGCACTAGATTCAATCTCAATTCCAAAATCAGTAGATGAAGCATTAAAAGATGAGAAGTGGACTCAAGCCATGCAAGAAGAGATGAATGTCTTGGAGAAAAATAACACATGGGTAGTTGTTGATAGACCAAATGGAAAGAAAGCAGTAGGATGCAGATGGGTTTATACTTTGAAATACAATTCTGATGGTACTCTTGAAAGATATAAGGCTCGGTTAGTTGCCAAAGGCTACCCTCAAATCTATGGTATTGACTATGATGAGACTTTTGCTCCTGTTGCAAAAATGAATACTGTGAGAGCCCTCTTATCTCTTGCTGCCCATTACAACTGGGATATCAATCAGTTTGATGTGAAGAATGTTTTTCTTAATGGTGAGTTAGAAGAAGAAGTCTATATGGAAATTCCACCTGGTTTTGGCTCGATAGATGGAAGGAATAAAGTTTGCAGGTTAAAAAAGGCTTTGTATGGATTGAAACAGTCTCCCCGTGCCTGGTTTGGAAGATTTACTAAGGTTATGATAGCCTTAGGATACAGACAGAGTCAAGGAGATCATACACTGTTCTTCAAACATTCCCAAGATGGGAAGTTAATTGTACTCCTTGTGTATGTTGATGATATTATTATTTCAGGTGATGATATTGCTGAAAAGAACCTTCTACAAGCACGACTGGCCTCTGAATTTGAAATAAAAGATCTTGGAAGACTGAAATATTTCCTAGGGATTGATGTAGCTCATTCAAAGGAAGGAATTTTTGTTAGCCAGAGGAAATATGTTCTTGATCTTCTCAAAGAAGCAGGGAAACTTAGGTGTAAACCCTCCAGTACTCCCATCGAGCAGAATCACAAGTTAGGTTATGAGGAGGAGAGTTCTCCGGTTGATAAAGGACAATATCAAAGGTTAGTTGGGAGGCTGATTTATTTGGCTCATACTAGACCGGACTTAGCCTATGCCGTTAGTATTGTGAGCCAATTCATGCATAATCCGAAAGAAAAACACATGTAGGCAGTTGGGAGAATTCTTCAGTATCTTAAAGCCACTCCTGGTAAAGGACTGTTATTCAGACGTGATGGTAATCTCTCCCTCGAAGTCTATACTGATGCAGATTATGCTGGCTCTATAACTGATCGTCGATCTACCACTGGTTATTGTATGTTTCTTTGTGGTAATCTAGTGACATGGAGGAGTAAGAAGCAAGATGTAGTTGCCAGATCAAGTGCAGAGGCTGAATTTCGAGCTATGGCTCAGGGTGTTTGTGAATTACTTTGGTTGAAGATTATACTTGATGATCTTAAAATAAAATATGAAGGATCTATGAAATTATTTTGTGATAATAAATCTGCCATTTGTATAGCTCATAATCCTGTTCAACATGATCGGACCAAGCACATTGAGGTCGATCGACACTTCATCAAAGAGAAGCTAGATAGCGGTTTGATCACGACTCCATATATTCCTTCTGGACTTTAAAAGGCAGATATTCTGACCAAGGGACTTTCCTCTGAAAGATTTCAAGAGCTTACTGGCAAGCTGGGAATGATTAATATCTATTCCTCAGCTTGAGGGGAAGTGTTGTAAATAGATATATTTTAGATAAATATATTTTAGATTTTATCTTTAGCTATTATCTTTAGTTATCTTTAATTGTTATTTTTAGTTGATAGTTATTATCTCTAACTATTATCTTTAGTTATCTTTATCTTTAGTTGATCTCTTTAAATAGAGACCTCTTGTATTACTGTGATACACAATTCATATTCTACATATTCCTATTTCAAGTTATTGTTTATGGAGAAATCCCTCACCAACTTGGAAAGCTTACACATTTACGATATCTTGGTCTAGGCAATAATCATCTCCATGGAAAAATCCTTATCAACTTAGAAATCTCTCACAGTTGAGGTATCTTGATCTTAGTGGAAATTCATTTTCTGGAGCACTCCCTTTCCAGGTTGGGAAACTCCTATGTTGAACACTCTTGGACATGGTGGCAATTTTGACGTCAAATCTAAGGATGCAGAGTGGTTGACTAATCTCTACTCCTTAACAAATCTTAAGTTCTTTACACAATCATGGCTCCTCTCAACGCTGGTTACAAGCAATCAGCAAACTTATTCCAAATTTAAAAGAGTTGAGGTTAGTTGATTGTAGTCTTTCAGATAATGATATATCTTTGTTTCATTCTCATACCAACTTTTCCACTACTCTCACCATCCTTGATCTTTCATCCAATATGCTGACTTCCTCAACATTTCAAGTGTTGTTAAACTCTAGCCTTAATCTTCAGGAGCTATATCTTTCTTCCAACAAAATTGTTTTGTCATCTCCTCTCTATTCAAGCATTCCTTCTCTTGTGACACTTGACCTTTCTCAAAATAAGATGGCATCATCCGTATTTCAAGGTAGTTTCGGCTTCAGTTCAAAACTTCAAAATATTTATTTAAGAAATTGAAGTCTTGTCTCTTGTGGATGGAAGTTTTCTAATGTCATCTACCTCCAATATAAATTCTTCATCATCTCTTGTCTCCCTTGATCTCAACTCAAATTTGTTGGAATCTTTAGCTATATTTTACTGGCTTTTTAACTTCACAACCAATCTCCGTACCCTTGACCTTTATGGTAACATGTTACAAGGTCCCATTCTAAATGGATTTGAGAAAGTGATGAACTCTCTTGAATATCAACAACTTGCACAGTATGCGAGCGTTGAATTTGTCATACAACAATCTCACAGGTACAATTCAAAATATTCCATCTTAGCTTTCTTATGTACCATCTATAATTTTGAATTCAAATCAATTTCAAGGCTAAATTCCCTCCTTTTTGCGGCAAGCTTCAGAGCTGAGGCTGTCGGAAAATAAGTTTTCCTATTTGTTTTCATTCTTATGTGACCAAAGCAGAACTGCAAACTTGGACACATTAGATTATCGAACAATCAACTAAAGGGACAACTTCCAGTTTGTTGGACCATATATCCATTACTGTTTCTTGATTTAAGCAACAACAAATTGTCAGGGAAGATTCCTATGTCCATGGGCACCCTTGTTAAATTGAAAACCTTTGTTTTACGAAACAACAATTTAACGGGTGATTTGCCTTCCACTTTGAAGAATTGCAGCAATTTAATTATGCTGGATGTGGGTGAAAATATGTTATCCGGTCCAATACCATCATGGATTGGAGAAAATATGCAGCAATTGATAATCTTGAACATGAGAGGGGATCACTGCTCTGGAAATCTTCCTAATCATCTCTGCTATTTGAAGCGAATTCAATTGTTGGATCTTTCAAGGAATTACTTAACCGGAGAAATCCCAACATGCTTAAAGAATTTGGCTGCATTGTCTGAAAAGAGCATCAACAGAAGTGAAACTCTAAAGGTTATATATTGGTCCAACAATAGAATTTACTTCGAAATTGATGGTCTAACCAATTACAATAGCGATGATTATAGGATTGACATAACATGGATGTGGAAAGGTGTGGAACAGGGGTTCAAGGATCCTGAACTGATTCTGAAGAGCATTGATCTTTCAAGTAATAGTTTAACAGGTGAAATACCAAAAGAGGTCGGATATTTGCTTGGGTTAGTTTCTTTGAATCTATCAAGGAATAATTTGAGTGGAGAAATTCCTTCTGAGATTGGAAATTTAATTTCTCTAGATTTCCTCGACTTATGAAGAAATCATTTCACTGGGAGAATTCCTTATTCTCTTTCTGAAATTGATGGTCTAGGCAAATTAGACTTGTCATACAACTCTCTTTCTGGAAGAATCCCATCAAGAACCTTTGAAGCCTCAAGTTTTGAAGGAAATGTTGATCTTTGTGATGAACAACTTAGCAAAAGTTATCCTGGAGATGGAGATCAGACAACAGTAAAGCCTCAAGAACCAACAGTCAACGGTGACGATTCTGTTTTCTATGAGGGATTATACATGAGCTTGGGGATTGGATACTTCACTGAATTTTGGGGCTTATTAGGGCCAATACTACTTTGGCGTCCTTGGAGAAATGCTTTTGGGAGGTTCTTGAACAGATTGACAGACTACATGTATGTGTGGTTATGGTGAATGTGGCCAAGTGTCGTTGATCGCTCGAAGGCATAATGGTATGTTATAGATTTTATATTTCAATTTCATGGTTTATCTTCTGCCATAGTTTTATCTTCTGTCTTTATCTTGTAATCCACCGCATTAACGCTTGTACAAAAAAAGTTGTAGTTTATTGTAGTTGTGCTACACAGTTCTGATCTGGGATGAAAGCTTCGTTGGTTGCAACAAGTGGAAGATATATATTTAGTATTTGGAGTTTACGATAATTTGTACTTATGTAATGAATTGCAAAATCTTGTTTCCAGAAACTTTCCGTGATTTGGTTGTATTGTATTGTATAATATATTTGTGATGCTTTTCATTTTAATCAAGTGCTTCGAATTGTGAGATCTAAAGTGTGATCATTTTGTACTTCATCTTCAACAATGCTTCCTCTGCTAGTTCTCACATCTAACAACTCTAAAGCATATTTGTACATGTAAAGATTGAAGAATATTTGTTGCTAGTTAATGGTCTACAAGTATATTTGCATCCCTTGTGTTATACCCCTATTGATACACTTCTCTGCTCTACCAAAACCCCCAACCTTAGCATTAAAATTTGCATCAAGCTAGCCTTATGTTATAAATGAATTATCTCACAAATTTCCATCAAGTATCTGTATATGCAAGTCTACCACTGAATGGGAATTTGGGAGTATCGCTTTTGTATTGCACAGATATAAGAGGCCCAATAAAGTCCCATCACTTAGTTCTTATTTTTAGGAATAATGTTATTGGAAAAGGATCATATATGCATTCTGAAACACAACTGCGTCTTATGTAGTTTTGTCATCTCTTTTTCTTCTTATACTATCAATATGTCTAACTATCAATTGGAAGAGGAAAAGTAGAAAGAAACCATCTTTAGATTCACCAACAATTGAACAACTAGCTAATGTTTCATAGCAAAATCTAGGCAAGGGAACCTATGGGCTCTCAACTTGAAACTTGATAGGGTCGGAAAATTGTAGCTTTGGCTACAAAAGAACTTTCGAGTTAGAAGATTAAGTTATTTCCATAAAGTTCCAAAAAAAAAAAATGAACCAAACAATAGTTTCATTGTAAAATTCAATGCCCTTGAAAATATTAAATCTTGTCTTTTTAAAATAAATAAGCTTTTATATAAAAAAATTTGACCTAATTTATTTCATAAAAAAATTAGTCTGACTTGATGTAAATTGGACTATATTCTCTTATTAGGAACATGACTTATTTTAATTGCTAATTATATTTATAATGTGTTTGGTAATTCAATTAATAATTAGTTAATTAATTGTCAACAATCATTAAAGAAGAAAAATGTAAAATAATAATATATAGTTGAATCACATGTTAAAATACTTCTTTTATTTCATAATAAGTATTATTTTAGATTTCTTTTTACTTAAATAAAGAAAATTTAATAAATAAACAAAAGAGAATAACAATTTTACATAATTAAATTGATATTTTTAATTTATTTATAATTTTTATTGTTCATCATTAATATTTTAGAGTTTTAAATGAAATAAGATATTAGTATCATTGAATATTAATTAAATTCAAAATTAATTATCATAATTGTTAAAACACATAAGCAACCTGTGGGCAACTAACTCAACTAGATTTTCTATATAAACAGCTAAAATTTCTTTCTAATAATTATTGTTCGAGTCCTTTATCTTAAAAAAAAAAATTCCAAGTAACATTTTGCTTTCACCAATGAGCACGTAAAAGAAAAATGTTGGACAAAGCGAAAACGACGACGTTGTGGTTCATCTCCTCTTACGCTTTGTGAACATCCCCATTTCCCCACCGCACAATCTCATTCTGTTTTGAGTTCAGTTTCCATTCTCCAAAATGGAGGCCAGAGTCTCATCCTCTCTCGGCCTCCCTTCCCCCAAACCCCACGAAATCTCAATCTCAACCCTCACAGATTTCCCTTCTCTCCTCACACACTTTTCTTCCCACACCCCCACTCTCCCATTCGCCTCCACCTCCAAATGGGCCCGGCCCACCCCAAAGCCCAGCCCAAAGCCCCTCCTCAAAACCCTCTCCGTCTTCGACCGCGCCCTCATCGGCGCCGCCGCGGGGGGCCTCGCCGGCGCCTTCACCTACGTCTGCCTCCTCCCCCTCGACGCCATCAAAACCAAGATGCAGACCAAGGGCGCGGCACAGATTTACAAAAACACCCTGGACGCAATCGTGAAAACCTTCCAGACCGACGGCATCCTCGGCTTCTACAGCGGCGTCTCCGCGGTCGTCGTCGGCTCCACCGCCTCCTCCGCCGTATACTTCGGCACCTGCGAGTTCGGAAAATCGTTCCTCTCGAAGCTCGAAGCGTTCCCCGCCCTGCTTATCCCTCCCACCGCCGGCGCCATGGGGAACATCATGTCGTCTGCGATCATGGTCCCGAAGGAGTTGATCACGCAGCGAATGCAGGCCGGCGCGAAGGGCCGCTCGTGGCAAGTGTTTGCTGAAATTATTCAAAACGACGGCGTGATGGGCCTCTACGCTGGCTACTCCGCAACATTGCTCAGAAACTTACCCGCGGGAGTTCTGAGTTACTCTTCTTTCGAGTATTTGAAAGCCGCGGTGCTTCAGAAGACTAAGCAGAGTTACCTGGAACCGGTGCAGAGTGTTCTGTGTGGGGCCCTCGCCGGGGCGATATCGGCGTCGCTCACGACGCCGTTGGATGTGGTGAAGACGAGGTTGATGACGCAGGTTCGGGGCGAGGGGGTGAGCAAGGTTGCTGCGGTTATGTACGACGGTGTTTCGGCCACGCTGAAGCAGATTTTGAAGGAGGAAGGGTGGGTGGGGCTTACCCGTGGAATGGGGCCCCGGGTGCTGCATAGTGCTTGTTTTTCGGCGTTGGGGTATTTTGCTTTCGAGACGGCCAGGCTTTCGATTTTGCGGGAGTATCTTAGGAGGAAGGACTTGGGTGAGAGGGAAACTCAAGTCTCTGTTTCCGCTGGCTGAATTTCTCTGTTTTGGTTCTTTATTGCTTCTTTTTATTCGGGTTTTCAATTAGTTACTTGCTTCATGTAGAATATTTCAGTAGATAAGGAGTATTTTGTTAAGGAAAATGAGCTACTACCGTGGCTTAAACAAAATGTAGGTGCTGAAAATGTTTCCTATCTTTGTTACAATAAAGTGATTTTGCTGATTCCTGGTCCTGTTGTCGGAAGTTTAGGATTGGATGAGCAATGACTTTAGGATCTTCTGTTTCTAAGATTTTGTTTAGGATAAGGCAGGTGAATTTCTTATTTCTCCCTGCATACTTCATGAATATTAATATGGTCACATATTGGATGCTTATTGGTGTTTTTATTGTTATTTGTTCTTTGCTTCTCTCGGATTATTAGTCTAACATTATACCCAGTTCATTCCTTTGTTGATATGACAATTATATTTTTATATTGGTGGCTGACCATAGTCTTGTGTATTGAGCAGTTTGTCATAACATCTCTTGAATCATGTTCCAACAGACACCCATTCATGTGACGTACAGTCCTTTTGTTAAAACATCATATATTATTTTTGTGCTTATATCCTAATAATGTGTAGGATCTACAAGGATTAAGCATGGTGGCTCAATATGTGCAAACGTTTTGTTCTTTTAGGGAATGTTAGGATAGGGAGAGGGAAGGGAAGGCTAATTCTGCTTTAAAGTGAGAGTTAGGAATTGTATTCGTGTATTAAAAATGAATACGGGCTGATCAGAAGGTTACATGGTAATATCTATTCTATTCTTATTCCTTTCATTTAAAAAAATATTCAAATAAGAAAATATTAATTTCAAATGAAGATTATTCTTAAAGTTCTAACAAAGAACACAATGTTTCACATATATCACAATGGACTTTACCTTCAGACTTTGGCCTTCAGTTCTAGCTGAACTATTAGCTAGTTTTCAATTTAGGTAGTTTTATGGTTTATTTTTATTTGATTAGTATCAAGTATCAAGGATGCTGACATAGTAGTAGGATAATAGTCACGGTTTAAAAAATAACAAATTACAATTAGATTATACAATAAAAGACAATCAGATCAATAATAAGTTTCTTGAAGCAGTGATTTTGCAAGTTATCACTTCAAAATATAATTAATGTCTTTTGTTAGATTTTTCATTGTAATCTTAGACTCCAGTAATGCATGATGCTTTCGTCCCAGATTGAGATTAGAATTTTTAAGCTAGTCCTCCATAAACTGCAAAAATTGTGCCACAATTCAGATTAAAAACATTAATGATGGAGAAAAATTAAAGACCGAATTTAAGTGATAAACTAAATGAAGCTCAAAGTCTAGCTGGCCATTAGAAAGCAAAAAGTTATATATCTGTGAACGTTTTTAAGAGGTTTAAACATTAGAGAAGTCATTTAAAAACAAGAATTCTCTGAGCAGAACATACTACCTATAACTTCTTCACAACAAGAAAAGTAATCAGGTCTTGGAGAAGTAACTACCTTTAGTAAAGGCGCGAACTAAACAAATAGGACAATCAGATATGATCAATCTTTAAATTGATGAATAAGTGTATTGTTTGCATACATGGGATTGGATTGGAGAGCAAGAAGTTGAAAGAAAGTTGTTAGAATTAAGTATCTGCTAGTCTTTGAGCCACCCTAGGTTCACTTCAACCATTACAAACATGTAGTCTGTCAGACAGTTCAACTCAGGTAAGCATTTCTCCATGGTTGCCAAAGTAATATTGGCCCTAGTAATCCCCAAAAGCCTGTGAAGAATCCTAACCCCAAGCTCAGGATAATGCTTCATAGAAAACCAAATTGTTATCTTCACCGTGACTTGCAGCTCCTTGAGGCTTTGCCGTTGTCTCATCTCAAGGACAGCTTTTGTTTGTTCACCACAAAGACCAAGATTTCCTTCAAAACCAGAGGCAACGAAGGTTTGCAATTGTCTTCCCCAAGGTATTCCTCCAATCAGATCATTGTTTGAAAAGTCTAACATGGCGAGACGATCAATTTTGGAAAGATTAGAAGGAACTTTGCCAGAGAACTAATTTCTTGACAAGTCAAGAAATACTAGAGAATTTAAATTCCCGATCTCAGAAGGAATTTCACCTATTAGGTTGTTTCTTGATAAATCCAAAGAAACTAATCCAAGTAAATATCCAACCTCTTTTGGTACTTCACCTGTTAAATCCTTACTAGAGAGATGAATGCTCTTTAGAAGATACTCGGGATTGAAAAACACATATTCCTGACCTTTCCACATCAATAAAACATTAGGGTCATACAACACAATATCAGATTCTTTAGACGAAAAATCGTAACATTCTTCTTTCACTTGCAATCTCTCCTCCGCTTTCTATCGTTGCAGTAAAATTCCTCAGACATGTCCGAATTCCTCCTGACAAGTGGTTCCTTGAAAGATCCAAGAGATGAATTTGCCTCAAATTACAGAGAAGTACAGGAACACTTAAAAGAAGTGATTTACTCACAAGCTCAAGATTTCCAATTGTTGTAGACTTTCTCCAGTCCATGAGGTAATTGGACCAGACAACAAATTTTCACTCACATCTAATATAACCAAACGAGTGCAGTTCTTCAATGTGAGTGGTAGTTCTCCAATAAAATTGTTGTTGCATAGGACCAAAGCTTCCAAATTAACAAGAGTACCCATGGACTGTGGAATCCTCCCTGATAATTTATTTTTTCTTAGATCAAGAAATTTTAGCTAACTTAGATGTTCCCAGCAGTCGGGCAGCTGTCCCATTATTTGATTATTCGATAAATCCAAAGTGCGCATTTTTGTAAATATCTAGAAAGCTTAAGCGACTTTGAGTCTGAAGCCAACTTGGGAAACTAGGACCTAGCTTGCAAGAAGCTATTCCCAAAGTGAATAACTGGAAAGGTGGAATCCAGGTAGAACCAAAACTTTAGGGACAATGAGTTGTCTGTTAAACCTAACACCTTCAATTTGGATAAATTTGATAGATGCGATTCAGTGATATCACCATCCAAGTAATTCCCCTGTAGGTAAAGATACTGCAACTTATGTAGCCACCCCATGCTTTTAGGTGTTTCTCCAGTTAACTGATTATTGGAAAGATCTAAAAACCTCAAAGATGTGAAAATTGAATGATTAGGTAGCATGCCAATCTCAACTACATGTCTGTTGCACCATGAAGAATTATGAATGAAGCTAGGAATTTCCCCACTCAAGTTGTTATTGTCAAGGTATAATTCCTGCAATGTACATATATTCCTCCGGGAAGCTGGAATTTTGCCTTGCAGTTTGTTATCGAAGAGGTATAGATCTTCACGAGGAGGTCATTACTTTCCCAAATCTAACTGGAATGGGATGTTCTAACAAGTTATCATAAAGGAAAAGGCTATGAAGATTGGTGAAGTTGAAAAGCCAGTGAAATATAGCGGATGATTTCAATAGATTAGAGGAGAGATCAAGGGTGACGAGAAGATGAAGAGTTTTTTAATGGAAGCAGATGGCCAATGAAAACTTTTATCAGTGAGATTACAATCATTTAGACTTAACTTTCTTCAGTGTGTAATGTAACCATTATAAACCTCAATATTTATGGGCATTATCAAGTATCAACTAATTGGTTTCCAATTTTTGAAGGCAGTGCCAACGTTTCTTTTGGTCATCGTCACTATGATTACAATCCTTAAATTTGTGTGTTTGACAACCCGTTGAAAAGTACAAAATCAGATTTGGAATGTGAAAAACTATAACTGCCAACTCCTTAATTTCTTCATGCTCAAACTGAGATGCACTTAAACACGATAAGAAGAGAGACATCATGCGGAAAATTCGTTGTTTCTAAGTAACTTAAAAGCTAATTTATTCAATCACGAGGGGTAAAAATACAACATACCAATAAAAATAAGAAGGGGAGAGTGACATCTACTCAAAATCCACACACACTTAAATCAATGAGGACAATAATAATGATGATAAAAATGAGAAAACCTTGAACATTTACACTTGAGCTTTAACCTTCTGGTTTAGCTCGAAGACATACTTAATAAGAGAATCCTTAATAGACAACAGCTCTGGAAATTCCTTCTTCAATTTCGCGGTGTCAAGCTCATTGTTGCTCCTGGGAGCAACAATCATCTTCGCCTGTTCCTCAATAGTGAAGTTCTTCCAGGTGAAGTTCGGGTCAACATAATCTCTGTGCATCTCCAAGATTTCATTGTGACTAACCACTCCAGGGTTAGTAAAGTTCCAGATCCCAGTCAGATTCCTCTTCCCCATCTCAATGGAGATCGGAAGCAGTTCATCCAATATAGTCATCGAATTCGGAATATCCACAACCTTCTCATATCGAGTGATCTTAGTGATAAAATTGCGTGGGTTCGATAAATCAGATGAGATAGGCATCCTCACTCGCAATGTACACACATTATCATAGTTCTTCAGCAGATCCTCTACCTGCAGAAACATGGTAATACATGTAACAGATCTGAATTATTATACAGATTGTGTTATTTTAGAGTTATAAGGATAGTTTGGTGGTGGAAAGGAGGGAGAGGTAAGTTTGGAATAAGCTCAGTGATCATTTGTTGCCAGTAAACAGAGGAGCCAAGATTAGACAGTGAATCCAGGCCAAGAGTTGTCAATGAAGAGAGAAGAAAGCCACTTTTCGTCATTAATTTGAAGATCCAAATTGTCACAAGTCCAAGAGTATGCAAGATAGGAAGATTCCCAATATGGAAAGTGTTGTGATATGGAGCCCTAAGAAAAGAAACCGAAAGGGTGGGTTTTGCTTTCTAAGTTATTAATATATAAGCTTGTGCACTGAAAGGAAATTGGCGCTTTTTTCATTTTTCTGTCTTTTCGTTTTCTTATTGTCTTTTCGTTTTCTTATTTTCATGTTCTCTCAAAGCTTTCTCGTTGTCTCTCTTCATCTTCTTCTCTCGTTCCCGATATGACCTAGCTCTGCTAGGATTTAATGGTTCTGATTAACACCTTGAACTTTGTCTATTGAGTGAAAAAGATGTGTCTTTGTCCTTTGTTCTTGTTCCTGTTTGATTTGTATTGTAGGTGGAGGTTCTCTCTCGGGTTCGGTCCTACTTCGAGTTCTTGAGGTGTATCCTTTGGAAGGAACTAAAGGAGAGGAACGATGAAGATTGGATAATGTCTGATTTTGATAATAGTATAGAGTGGTTAACTCTTGTTCTTTGTAAACCTTATTTCTTTATTGTCTGGAATGTGAAGGCCTATGTTTGGTTGAGTATTTGGTCATGTATCTTTGAGTTTAACTTTATTGTAACTGTTCTTGGTATTTTAGGACTAGTAAAGGGATGGTAGGTTGTTTGTCTTTGGATTTAGGTAATAAGGAGTTTTCTTTTAGTTACTGAACCAAGTAAATACTCGTAATTCATTTTAAGATTTTGTGCTTAAATTCTAACAGAAAGGAATTGCTCCAAAAAGATAAACTCCACCAAGATCAAGATATTGCATTTGTGAGATCTTTCTAAATTGGTAAGGGCTTTCTCCACATATATTTGAATTGCACGAGTGCTTATCTATGAGAATAAATTCTAGTACAACGATAAAGTGTATTTTAATGACTTATTGATCATGGATTCGAATTTAAAAATAACATTTTTGCATATGCTTACATGGTAATATCTATTCTTATAAACTTTTTTTTTATAAAAATAAATTAAGGGTGAATGGAAACGTAGATAGTAATCTCTATTCTTATTCCTTTCATTTTAAAAAGATATTTAATTAAGAAAATATTGATTGAAAATGAAAATTGATTATCCTTCTGTCAAAAGTCAAAACTCTTTTCATCCAAACAAGATACTTAAAGTTTTATCAAAGTAAACAATGTTTCGTTATGTTACAAATGACTTTACCTTGTATATTTCACAAAAATACTTGAGCTGGATATTTAATGTAACTCCATGCTCAAGATTTAAACAGAAAAATGGGATAAATCATAATATTTTCCATGCTTTTGCTTATTCGAACTTATGTCAAAATTGTCTCTACAATCCGGGTGGAGGAATTAGGACAGGTCCAGCTGCTGGCAAGAAGATATATAATTAATGTGTCTCACATACATCTCGAAGCGATATGTATTTTCATTTTTTGTACCCAATGCTATGAATTTAAAACCACTCTACTACTTTATAGGGCGAATCCAAAAAAATAATTAAGAGATATATTAGTAATGGGATTGTTCTTGAAAATTTTTTTTAAAGAAAATTTAAAACAACAAACCATTATAACAAGAAAGTAAAAAGTGGTATCATTCAAAAGGAAAAAATGACAAAATTAATGTGTGATCAGCACTTAAAAATAATAAAAATGTGACTACTATATTCATGAAAATTAAAAACATTTATATTCACACTCCCTCTTTTTTTATTTTTCATTTTTTTAATATTTTTTTTTCATACTTTTCATTTAAGTAACCATTGTACTTTGAGCTGCTCTCTCCCCCCCCTCCCCCCCCCCAAAAAATAATCATAGGTAGATTAGACCATCTTCGTCTAAAGTCGTAGCGTACGCGTTAGCAGAATTAAGAAATAGTTGAATTATGAATACATGTTGACAATTATATCTAAAGTCCCGTGTAGATATTAAACAATATAAATCACTCTTTTAGTTATATCGGAGCGTCTGTGTGCTGCATAATGGATAGATGCGTGTTTAATTTTATTATTCAGTCAGTGTAAAGAAATTTTTTTTTTACTGTCAATTAGTTAAAAATTAAATTAGATATGACCTTTAAATTATAATACAAAAGTCAATTTTTTAATTTTTAATTATTAACAATTCATAGATTTTCAAATGTCATATGTCAAAACCATAATATAAATCAAACATTAATTCAAACAAAAGTCTAAATTATATTGCAACCTAGTTAAACATATTGATTTATTTTATTTTTATTAAAATTTAATATTTTATTAAAAACACGTTATATAATTAACGCCCGTGGGTTGCATGGGGTGGGAAACTAGTCTACTAAATATCAGAGCCACACATTTTCACTGCATTGTAGAAAAGATGCCATTTGTAAAACCGGGTGCATGGTGACTTACGTACGAGATATGCTTCAAAGCGGATAAATTATTTGTTAATGGTTCCTATCAATGTTAATATTAGTACATCACATACTTAAATTTTATAATTTATGAGACAAATTATCATGGCGTCTATTAATTTACACATAATATATATCAAGTATTACTAACTTTCTTTTAAATTATAAAATTTATATATATATATATATATATGTATATGTATATATCATAGAAATATTAATTAACACTATAAACTAATGCAAAATCACCTAACATTGATTTCTCCGTAAAAAAGGTCTCTTTATATGATAGTGATAGAGGTATCTCCGTACACTCTACTACTTTGACAACTGGGGTTGTAAGTGACAGAACAAAGGATGAACCATGTGGTGTTGGGAATGGTTTTTATTTTTATCTTTAATCTCAACAATATATAGTGGAAAAATAATTACGAACATAAATAATTAATATATTGAATGTAAATTAAATTGTTTGAATAATTAAATTTGATCTTTAATAAAAATAATTATTTGTCAGATTTAATTTATTTTTTGTCAAATTTTGAATTAATTAAAGTTACTTTTCTCCAATAAATTGAATGATTAATAAAAAAAAAATAGTATAAAAATTATGTTAAACTATTGTATATACTGTAGTATTAAGTAACAGAATAATGTTGTCTAAAATCGAAAATTTCAATTTTTCATGGATAAAGATGAGTGTGAGGTCTCACTCAGACGTAGCGTGTGGGAACTTTCAGTTTCAACTACCCACATTGGCATATATCAGACCTTGCCACATTAATGTAAAACAATATCAATTGCGTGTTTTTCTTTTGGAGTACTTCTTAATTAATAGTACATTCTTAATTAAAATATTTTTTTTACTTATTCTTTAAATTTGGTATTAAAATAAAATAGAGTCATTAAAATTAACACTTTAATTAAATGAAAAATATTTTAAAAATAATAATATTAAATAAAATAAAATAAATATAAATATAACTTTTGTTTTATTGAAGATCCATTCTTATATGTTTGGTCATTATTTCTTTTATGATTTTTTAAAATGCTACTATTGACTTATTGGTAGTACTCACCGCTATTTTCTCTGTTTCTGTTTATTTATTGTCAGTCGTTACAAAAACTGCACTTTCTTGCTCTCAATTCACGTTCACTTTGGTAGCAGTTCAACGAGTTCGCAATCACACACAAAAACCGTACCCTTCCCAATGTCATCGCCGTCGCCAGTGGCCACGGTTGTCTCCGCCGCCGCGCCGTACGACCGCGCCAAAGCGGTGAAAGAGTTCGACGAAACCAAGGTCGGAGTCAAAGGTTTGATCGATTCGGGAATCAGAACCATCCCCCCTTTCTTCGTCCACCCGCCCGAAACCCTAGCGGACCTCAAGCGCGGTGCCGAACCCGGATCTGAGTCGGAGATCCCCACGGTGGACCTCGGCGCCATAGAGGACTTCCGCGCCGGCGTGGTGGAGCAGGTCCGACGGGCAGCGAGCACCGTGGGATTCTTCCAGGTGGTTAACCACGGCATCCCGGAGGAGCTCCTCCGGCGGACACTGGGGGCGGTGAAGGCGTTCCACGAGCAGCCCGCGGAGGAGAGGGCGCGGGTGTACCGTAGGGAGATGGGGAAGGGCGTGTCGTATATTTCTAACGTGGACCTCTTCCAATCAAAAGCCGCCAGCTGGCGGGACACTATCCAGGTAAACGACACAATCAACGTGGACCTCTCTTCCGATCATTTAATTTCATAACTTTTTTAAAACTTTTTTCAGATTAGGCTGAGCCCAACCGCAGTGGATTCCAGCGAGATTCCAGAAGTGTGTAGGAAAGAGGTGATGGATTGGGATAAGGAGGTGGTGCGTGTGGCACGTGTGTTGTATGGTTTACTGAGTGAGGGGCTGGGATTGGGTGCGGAGAGGCTCACGGAGATGGGTCTGGTGGAAGGAAGAGTTATGGTGGGCCACTATTACCCGTTTTGCCCTCAGCCTGATCTGACGGTGGGGCTTAACTCGCATGCGGATCCTGGGGCTCTTACGGTGTTGCTGCAGGACCATATTGGGGGTTTGCAGGTTGAGACCAAACAGGGTTGGATCCATGTCAAGCCTCAGGCTAACGCTTTGGTTATTAACATTGGAGATTTTCTTCAGGTATCATATTTATGTGATACTATGTAATTAAAGACTAGTGTTACTTAATTTTTTGCTTATGATTCGGACAATAAT
This sequence comes from Glycine tomentella, assembly GCA_007407185.1. Taxonomy (NCBI): domain Eukaryota; kingdom Viridiplantae; phylum Streptophyta; class Magnoliopsida; order Fabales; family Fabaceae; genus Glycine; species Glycine tomentella. Next base: position 1,056,845 of record PYAF01001297.1, on the reverse strand, counting down.
GATTGTTGTGAGTTTAAGTAGTAGTGTTAGGCAAGGAATGTTGCATTAAAAGTCAGCCAAAAATGTCACCATTATATGATCTTCTCAAAGTCACGGGATGCCACTTAGATTCTCTGCACAGGAATAAATTATCAATATAGTATATAAGTCTTTAAAATATATATATATATTTTTTTTAGAGGCAAAGGTATACAACAATAATTATTGAGAAACTAATTTGAAGAATCTTTCAATACTTGAAAAATTATTTAGTATGGGAAGCTCATTACTTCAAAGTTATCTAGGAGAGAAAGTGACATTTTAAAGATGAAATTAATAGTTTACTCATTGCCTCAAATTTAAAGGGAAGGTATAAGATTCATCAGATGATTAAAAATAAAAAGGTTGCAGATTTGATTCATCTGCTAACAAAATAAACTAACAATTAGAAGGAAATATTGTTTAGATTATGAAGTATTAAGGTATTGTACTCTTTAGCTGATTAAAGTTTTTAACTGGTTGTGAATTGTCACCAACTTATGTAGATTATATAACATTAGAAATTGCAATAACTGTTTGGTTATAATGAACTTGTTATATGACAATCGTCATCCCGTTTTAGATCTATAATCTCTCATTCATCTTTTTGTGTATCAGATAATTTCTAATGAAACATACAAGAGTGCTCATCATAGGGTGTTAGCTAATTACTCTAATGAGCCACGAGTCTCTGTTGCTGTTTTCCTCAACCCAAGTGATAGGGAGGGACTTTTTGGACCATTGCCAGAGCTAACATCAACAGAGAAACCAGCTCTTTATAGGAACTTCACTTTCCATGAATTTATGACAAGGTTCTTCACGAAAGAGTTGGACGGTAAATCATTGACAAATTTCTTCAGGCAGTGATATACACACATATATGTAGCATCTATTTCGGGTGATATATCAATGTTGAAGGTACATATATATAAAAGGTTGATGTGATGATGATGGTATTTTATGCTAATACGTTTGATTGAATTAAAAGGTGCTATATGTTTGACAAAAGCGTGATTGTTCTTCCCTCAGTTCATGATACTTTGTTCATAGGCTAGCTTCTCTTGGAATAGCAAATTCTAATGGTTCTTGAGATCTTGTTTAATGACGGGAAAAAGAGTGGAAAAAATTTTAATGGCAAAATTAAGAACAACAAATTCTAATGGTTCTTGTAATCTTGTTTGTGACAAGTAGGAAGTGAGTTGGATGAGGAGTGTCACGTCTAATAGAAGGATACCTCCTGTCCTAGTGTTGTTAGGTAGAGTAAAAAAAAAATGAAATTAAACTTTTGAATTAAAGATATAAAAGTGAGTCTTATATTAATTTACTATTTATTTTTTCTCATTTTCTCTTTCTTTCTCTTTAAACGAATAAAGTGTAAGTGCCATAATTTTTTTAAGAATCAAATTCTATAGTAGAAATTTCTGAACACACGAGATTGATGATGACGACTCGACAAACTACTCATAATAGCTTTACAGGATGTGTTTTTATTTTTAAATAAATATTTAACAAAATAATTTCTTTAAATTTTTTAAAGAGGTTTATAATTCTAATTTTAAATATTTTATAAGAAAAAATTATGACTTATTTTTTAACTATATATCAATTATATTATAAATATTAATATTAATATTTTTATAATATTATATCATATTATAATATAGTAATAAAAAATAAATGACTAAATGGCGCATCTCCTCAAATTGTATTGGAAATTCAATGCATGATTTGTTCTAGTATGTTCTGACCAACAACAAATTTATGAATGAGATTATTATATGATTTATTTATATATTATATCATTTAAGCATTTAAAATACTAATACAAGCAAATAAATTTGATCAGAAGTACCCTCGTTACAAAAATTTATAAAGGTAAAAAAGAATATATCTAGTGGAAATTATTTGACATTTTTTTAATAGAATATTTTGTTAGTATAGGCTAAAAGTTTTGTTGTCATCCCTCTTGAGATGATTCTCAAAGTTAAAGAGAAGATCATGAAGTTATTCAAAGTCAATCAATTTTTCACTGAGTGCAAAAAAAGATGCAAAAACCTCCTTGTACTCAACACCTAGCCCATTTAGGGTGTGAATGACAAGGTCTACATCGTCGAGCATGGCTGATGACCAATTCATCAACCAAAGATTTTATTCCATAAAGATAATCATTCATGGATCGAGAGCCTTTTGTGAAAGAGTGAGACATTCTTTCACATACATGATTCTAGCTCGAGTCTAGCTGGTATACCTTTTGTTGAGAGTGTCCTATGTCTACTTGGAAGTAAGGATACTCCCAAGCAATGTGATCACATTTTGATCAATGGATGAGACGATGACATGAAGGATTAATTGATTCTGATGCTTTCAGTATTGAAAGTCATGATGGTTGGAGGCTGGGCATGAATTTGTGCCATCAACATAGCCAATTAGGTCAAAGCCTACTAGGAGGGCATTGAGTTGGACTTTCCAGGAAAGATAATCCGTGCCATTTAGTTTGACAAAGGAATGATTATTTAGAACTACAAATGATTGAGAGTCATTAACTTGAATGGATCTAGGTGAGGAAGACATGATTTATAGGATTGATGTGATTGTTGTTAAACTAAGACTTTTGATACCATATAATAGTATAAAGAAGATGAAGGAATCTAATTTATTCAATGAAGGAGCATACTCTGCATATAGATGGAGATTACGACGAATGATAAATTGAAATTGGGAAACAATAATAATTATCTATTGTTAAACTAATAATAATAATTTATTGTTAAACTAATAATAATAATTATCTATTGTTAACAATTTATCACTGCATAATAATATGAAGATATTATTAATAGATTAAGCTAGAGTTTATTCAATGTTGCATAATAATAGGAAGATATTATTAACAGACTAAGCTAGAACTTATCCAATAATTCTACTCTTTGGTTTTTAAAAATAGTTTAAATA
>PYAF01001297.1:1029378-1053775 GCA_007407185.1 Glycine tomentella | reverse complement strand
AAAGTTTATAAACTATAAGAAATTGTAAAAAAAATAATATTTTAAAATTAAGGAATTAAAAAATCAATTTAAATTTGGAGATCAAATGACTCAAAATTTAAGAGACTAAGAACATATTTTGGCTTTCTTAATTAACATTTACAACAACTAAGGATGTATGTTATAATGTTTTTTAAAAGCAATAAAGATGTTAATGCAATTTATAAAGAGTGTTAATATAATATTTTTTGAACAATTAAGAGAGTTAATTTAAAGAAAGAAAAGAAGGTAGAATGCGTACGTGTAATTTATTGCAAAGCACTAAATGACACGTGTCCAAGAAAACAATATATTATTCTTTTGTTGACAATTTTTTTTTCAACGTTAAATGTACATAAATGTAAAAATTAATTGTTTACATCAAGATATAATTGATGAAAAAGTGACTCAAAATTCCGAAATTGCTACTGATACTGCATCAGCAGAAGAAACTAAAGCAACATGACGAGAAGAAAATGTAAGGCTTGCAGCCTCTCTATATTAGTATGCTAATTCGTATCTTTGCCCTTATTGCAATATTTAGTTCTTCTGTTTGTTTGTAAAGATTGAACTCGTTATTGCAAGCTGATAATGCAACCATGCATTGATAAACATGGATCTCAGCCTCAACTATATATTCTGTGTGGTCTCTCTCTTTCCGAGAGAGGTGTTGAGGCTTTGTGAAATCAGAAGGAGAGAAGAAAGTTCTCGGTGTGCTAAATGCAAGCCCTAGAGATTAAAATCAACGAAAGAGTCATATTATTCTTTACCGTGGAATTTAGGAGGGCGTGACTGCTTCACGAGTTTTCTTGTTGTATTTTTCATCGACGAAACATCGGTCAGTCTTGTACATCTTTGTGCTTTATGAAATGTAAAAACAAAAGGAAAAGGTATTAGATAGTCTATTAATCTCTACGTTGATTAAACTTTGATGTATTTGAGTTGGGGTAGAGAGCTTTCATCCACATGTTTTGCTTTATATCTACGTTGTTTGATTTAAAGACAGTGATAATAAGACCATATATAGTTATTGATGATTAGGAATATGGCGTGTAATTAATATTTTTTAATTTAATCGTAATATTATCAACATTTATAGTTAATTAATGTTTTTTAATTTTCAAGAAGATAATATTAGCAGTAATAATATTAAGTGGATGGAATTAACTGAGTGTTTTTGGTTTCGGTACCACACATTTTGAAGAAAAATAAGTTTAAAATCTGTACGTCCTAGTGTATTATTATTTATTTATTTATTTTCACTCATCTCTATTAAGTAAGATGATTCCTCTCTCTGCATATATGTCTAATGATTACCATTGATTATTTCATTAGATTATAAGAAAATAAGTTGTGAGGAATTAAAAATAATTCTAAAAAAATTATTTGATTAAATATATCTCTTCTCACACAGACGAACATAGACTAAAATGATAGGGGGAGAAAACCACAAAAAATAAAATTCATCCAAACAACTCAATAGCATAATTTTTATAAAAAATATTTATAATTTTATTTTCTAATATGTTAATAGATAAAAAGTAAATTATTTAACAAATTTCTTTCTTATATGTCACAAAAATAATCAATAGTTGAGTTTATACTAATTTTTAACAAATTTCTTTTCAATATATACCAGCAAATAGTTAATAAAAGTCATGTTTCATCTAAATATTAGAAATTGTAGTCTTGTCACTTAAACAATAAATAACTACATTTATCTCTTGTTAATATTGTAACTTGAGACTACAACAATTACTATTGTGTTTTTCCAAAATTTAAAAATTATAACAATTTTCAATCAATTCAATGACAACACTTGTTTAGATGAGATTTGAAAAATAAAAACCCTTTCAATATAATAAAATAGAGTTTAACAATTAAATACTATAAAGCCAAATAGAAAATTAATTATATAATAACTAAATTTTAGTGAAATATAATATTTCGATAAAATTTCTTAGAAACGATAAACTTATTATTTTTTTATAATTTTAAAAAGATAGAACATAAAAACTGATTACATAATAACTAAAATTTAATAAAATATAACATTAAGATATTTTAAAAAAAATATATATAACTATTGATGTTATAATTAAAAAGGTTAAGAGATAAAAATTAATTATACAATAATTAAAATTTTAAAAAATATATTATTCAATTTTAAATGAGATTTTTTATTGAATAAAAAAACCAAATTTCTTTAAAATAATTAAATAATAACCCATTAATTTTTTAGTTTAGAAAAAATTAGGAGGGACCAAAGCCCTGGGTCAGGCTGTTTGAGTGGTCAATTTAACCACCCTTTGCCAAAAAGATTTACACGGGTACATCTTGATCATGATTGTTGAATGTATATTTTAATTTTAATTACAATATATTTACAGGGAAGGTGGCATGGAATTAATAAAAAAGTTATTAGTTAACTTTGACAAATTATTGACAAAGGTTACCGTAGATATGCAGTGCACGTGAATAACGAAGGTCAAATTAAGCAGGTGTGGGATCATGTTTTAACTCATGATATGACGGTGCACGAGGCAATGCTGTAGCCGGTGACACTAATATAATATTTCACACATTAAATTTAGAATCAATAATATAATTATATGGAAAATGATCTCTAAATGATTTAGAATATAATATATACCAATTTTATTTTACCGACATTAACTATAAAGTTTGAAGTTGATGACATAAGAATGATGATGACTAGATGTACCATTGTTGTTGCAGTAGTCATTTCATTGTTGCGTTTCCTTTATGGTGGTTACAGTGGCATCGTTGACGACGACTTTTGGTGGTGACGACGGAATCTGATGGTTGCTGGTGGTGGGAGAGATGAGGACAAGGGACAAAGTGGAAAAAATTAAAAAATCATAACCTTTGATTTAAGAAATAATATATCTAATGATAAAAAAAAAAAAAACTTTGGCATTGTGCCCAAGTTGTTTCAATTGTGCACCCTAATCATCGTTCATACGAATAACAATAATATTAAAACTCTTAAGTCATTGCCTAGAATTACTGCTTGATCATAAGAGAAGTAGCTAGCTATGATTTCAGGTAAATTTGAGCTATAACGTCAGAATTTGAATATTAATATTATTAACTAAGGATTTTAGTTTAATTGGTTAAATATGGTGAGTAAGTATTACAAATCTTTTTATATAAGCTATCAAAACTATAAAAAGATATGTTTAACAAAATTATATGAAAAGCTAGTTAAAAATTGAAAATTGAAAAATTAACTTATTAAATTATAAGGATTAATAAAATAAGTGGTAACTATAAAATGTAAAATGATAGAAATAGACATATTTATATTCTACTATTTTATGTTATATTTTTTCATATTTAGTATTCTACTATTAATCTTATATTAGTTTTTAAAATATTTTTAATCAAGTTAAAAATAATGTAAAAAAACACACTTAAGCATGTTTTATATTTTTATTATGTTAATTAGTATAATAGTTAAAATAAACCATCTAATATAAAATTATTCAAAAAATAATAGACAAAATATAGTGTTGAAATAATAAATTAAATATTATAAGTGATATAATGGTTAAAATAAATAATGTAACATAAAAAAAATGTTAAATATAATAACAACAAAAATGAGGGCATGTAAGTTGGAGGAAAAAAAGGAGATGGATGAACACTCATACTCAAACGTATGAATGAGTTAAAAAAGAAAGAAATAATATTATGGTATATTTAAAAAGATAAGGAAAAAAATTGATAAATATACTAAGGATAAAAAGGGAAAAAACATAAAAAAACTAGAACTTAGAAGTTAGAGTTTTAAAAAAACTCTACTTCAAGTAGCGTTAAGTTAGTAAATAAAGTTAGAACCTAGCTGAAATGTCATCATGAACATAATCAAAGTTGCTGAAAGTTTTGTGCACGAGTTTGGATCTTGTGATATTGCAAACTTGCCAATTATTGTCCTCTCTATGCGTGCGATAATGGATTGTGCAATATTTTTCCATTTTATTTAATTATATTTTTTTTGAAAATTATTTTAAAGTTTATACGAAAAATCTTTTTTTTAATGTCTTAGATTTTGATCTGACTCAAAAACGAAAATCATGAGATTTCTTACCTTAAGATTTTATTTCCTTTACCATTTTGTTATTAAATGTTTTAAATTATTCAATCAATTATTTTAATTACGCATTAGCATCTCATTTCAAACGGTCACAAGGTGTCGACCCCATTGTAATAAATAGGGTTCTTTCTGACTCCATTTTACACTCCAAAACAAATTCCTCTCTTCTTTTTCTAAAATTCTTGCTCTATTCCTATATTTGAGTTTTCATCCTGACCAATTATGTAGTCTTAGCACGTCTAAGATGTTCTTGTAGTATCCTAAGAGACTTGTGTGGAATATAGGACATTGCTGAAGCATGTCTTAGGTAGCAATTATTCGTGATCTCCAACATCGTTTCCAACATAACCAGTTGTTAACATTTTAATTACGTTAGAATTTACGTCGGTCAAGTGTAACTGAAATCCCAATTGTATTACTTAACCGAAGCTTAGATTGTTTCTTAAAGGAATAGTGCAAGATGAATATTCAAATTAAAACCTTTTGGATAAAGAATTTTTTTTTGTTTTTATATTTTAAACTACCTAAAACTAAAAGTAATCAAAACAGAAAATAAAAGATATATTTTTCTATAGACATTAATGTGATGAGAAAATTACATCAAATAGGGTCCAATCCTTTCCTCTCCTAACTAAGAAAGAAACTAGTCATTCATAAAATACACAAAGAGAGAAGAAAAGATGATTTTTCAGTGAAGGGTGGTGTGTAGAGATGTTTTTTCATTTATCTTCGAATTATATCTCTATAATTATCTCTATTCTAAATTAATTTATTTTCTTAACACAATGTGGCACGCTTCTCATTTAAGCGAGATATGTTTTTGTAAAATTTCATTTTCTCCTCTATTTGAGTTGGCTTAAGTGGCTTATACCTCGCTTGAGTGAGTCTACCTTGTAAAATTGTCTTATTTCTCTATAAAAAGTCCCAAAATCATATTAAAAACTTATAAAATCGTAATTCATATCTAAAATATATTAAAAATTGAAAACATAACAAATTTAATTCAAAACAAGACCTAAAGTATCCTAAAATATCAAATAAACGTCTGAAGTTGTATATAAAAATACGATAAATTTGATGTTCATTAGTAATGTGTGTCCTTTTTTCTTTATTTCAAAAGGATAAATTAGAGTTGTTTTTGTTGTTTGATAAATAATTTCATAATATACTTAATTATATTAGATTGCCTATGTGAAACTCCAATTTTTATTGGGTAACAACACAAAAAACACATAAGAAATTATGAAACTTTTGTTCGCATAAAAAATATTTTAAAATTTTCAATGATTTTTTTTTAAAAAAACCTTTGAATTTTAAGAACTTTTAAATTTGATTTCTCTTTTTCTTTATTTATTTTAAATTTCAAGACCCAATAATAAATTATTTAAATAAAATAAATAAAGCAATTTTTAATCATGAAAAAGTTGTAGGATTATCAAACAATTGTATTTTTAAATTAAAGGGTCTTGCTATAAGCATTGGTCAGCAATTCAATTAGTATATTTTTTAATTGGTATGGATGACACTCATAATAATTAATAAGTATAAAAGCACCTTTTATCATGGAAATGCGAAGCTCGATAAATATGATGATTTTGTATTTTTCGGAAATCAAGAATTTTTGGGAATGTTTTTCTAAAACTTATACTAGACGTGGAAAAATATGATATTTCCAACCTCATTTTGGGAAAATCCTTTTATGAGATATCTTGAAATAAACATATCCAAAAGTTATACAATTATCTCCTCCCCTCCGACTTATATATTTTTAAGGTCGGCCTAATAGGAAGAGGTTGAGATAGATGTATAAAAACTTATATTTGGTCTAAAAAGAAAGAAAAAAATCAACCCCTAAATAAGGAATAGTCTCATATATAGCTAATGCTATTAAAATTTCGAAAGAAAAAATCTCCGGAAAACAAATGTGCACCCTCCTAAAATTATAAGATGGAATTAATCAGATCTTGATCTTCTAGAGCGGAACCAGATTAGTATGAAATGCACAAACCAATATGAGATGACGCATTCTAAAAAGTCAACTAACACTTTTTGACTCTCTTTCTCTCTGACTTGGTATCTAAGAATTCAATCAAATTGATTGACTCGGCAAATTAAAGCAACGAATCCAACTCCGAATAATAAATAGCCAATTGGCGAAACCTCATGGAAGCCTCAACCGCATACAGTAATATCTCTCTATTAATTATTTTCTATATTCATATTGTACTTTTCTTTGTCCGTCCAAACTGATCCATGGAGCAATATGCGACAACTACCCGCTTTATGAACGAGTCTACAAAGCAGCCTTTCCTATATATAAACCCTTTAATTCCTCCTCCTATTGCTTCTCCAAGTTCCAACTTAACACATACATATATCTCATACCATATACATAGTTATAAATAACTTGTAGCTATCGTATTATTCTTCTTCTTATTATTAGTATATAATTAATAGGTCCTCCTCTCTTTTGATTTTTGTTTAAGATTTCTGAAAGTGGAAATATTGAAGTTAAGTGGTTTAAGAAGGACATGCCTTGCATGGTGTCTCGAACGGGAAGGGAGATGCAGAGATACAACAGTAGTGGTGGTCGTCAAGTTGTGGGGTGAGTTCATTTGAAGGTCTTATTATGGATTATCTGTTTCTTAATTTGGGTTTTTTTTTTCTTCTGATTGTTTTGTACTAGTGACTACTTCATTTCAAGTTGGCATATGTGTGGTCCAATGTTCCGAAGCTTTTCTTTTCCAGAAAAGGAAAAGAATTTTATATAAGCTTTTGAAAGAGTAAAACTAGTATTTTTTTTCTTGATGATCAATAAAATCTATTAAAAAATAGAGGTTTTCTAAAAGCTCAGAGTACTAATTTTTGAATATCGGCATGATGTAAACATACCAATCACATTTTTATTTTTCTTTATTCATCTCTTTTTTTTTTTTTTTTATCATATCACTTATAATAACAAAAAAAATCATATTATTTAGAGTAAATTATATTCATATCTTTTATGTTTTTCTCAACTTGTATTCGATATTCCTCATTTTCTATAGATTACTTTTACTCATCTGTCAATTGAAATATCTGAACAGACAAAATTACCCATTAGAATAAATTACACTCGCATTGCTTGTTTTTTTTCTCAAATTGTACCCTCTTCCTTTTTATACATTACTTTTAGCTGACGACGTCAGTGTCCAAAGAATCAGACACAACGATAATGGTGGCCAAAACTATAGTTGGGGACGAGGAGGTGCATATGATACTGTCGTGGAAGAGGGAGAGGAGGAGAAGAAGGTGATAATGATAAGTGAAAAGGGGTTGTTGAAGAAGAAAAGAATTTGTAACATCCAAGATGTGAGTTTGAAGAAGAAGATGAGAGTATTTCAGACACAATTTTTCATTAAAAGTCATGTGATTAAGGTGTGCTTATTTTCTAATAAATTATTAAAATCATGATTAAAAGAGATAGATTCTTGAGTGTAACGTAAGTTAAACAATTAAGAATATTTTGTAAGGTTAAAAAATAAAAGAGTATCAAATATAAATTGAAAAAAATAGGATGCATTACTTATAATCTTACATCTACGTTTTTCTATCTTTTATCTTTTTCTCTATCCAGGTATTTAATTACTACCATGGGGTATCCATATGGAGAAACTTTATTTTTTAAAGGGAAGAGAAGCTCATAACAAGTTAAATCCAATGCTAAAGTCTGTCAAATGTTCATTATATTTTTCTTTATTATTACACTTTAGTTTTAGCCTTTATATATTATTTGGTGTCTGCATGCCTTTCTGGTGACAGTTGCAGTCAGTTTTTTCAATGGTTACAGAATTTGGATAAATTTGCTTAATTTGTTGGTTTCTGCCTTTATTATATCCCCAGCTCAGTGCCTTCTTTATTGAGTTGTTAATTGCTTTTGGCTTTCATTGACTCATTCATTTCAATGTCTAATTGTGCAGGTGCATACCTTACAGATATAAAGAAGATAGTGATGGCAATGTGAGCAATGAATTGGAGGTGCTTGTGGTTAGTTCACAAAAGAGTCAAGCATTAATGTTCCCAAAGGTACATTTGTCATTCCTTGCACATATACTAATTAAATATAGTGAATATCCAATTCCATCTCTGAAAAAAAAACAACGAAATTTAATAATCTCTAAAGAGAAAAATTAAAATTAAGATTATAGACGTAGAACATTTTAGTAAATGATCAGGGTGACCAATGATTTTTTCAAAGATTAGCTAGATTGATGCATGCACCTTCATTTTTTTGACTAAATATATACTAAAAAATAGAACAATAAAAAATGATTATGTTTGGATAAAAGTTGGAAACATGTGTCTAGAAATTCTACTGTTGTTTTGAAAATAAAAATACTTTCAAGATCTCTTAATTGATATCTAAACATATATTAAATGATTAAAGTGTCTTACGAAATGGGTGGGGTGAATTTTTTTTTTTTTTTACATGGATCAAATTAAATTGGTGTTTACTATAAATTTAAAAAGTCGCTTTGGCCTTATCATGATTCATATTTGTAATATAACATTAACATCTTATATTTGTCCATTTCAGGGAGGATGGGAACTCGATGAATCTGTAGAAGAAGCAGCATATAGGGAGTCCCTCGAAGAAGCAGGAGTTACAGGATTCGTTCAGGTATTTTTGAATATTAATTAATGTCAATCTAGCTCTAGCTAGTTCTTTAATTCTTCTGTTATGGTCTAATAATTTTAAATAAACTAAACTGAAAATTTGGTTTGGTTTCATATGGCAGCATGAATTGGGCCAATGGAGCTTCATTAGCAAAAGACATGGAATATACTATGAAGGGCACATGTTTCCTTTGCTTGTCAAAGAACAACTTGACTCGTGGCCTGAGAAAGATCTACGGAGAAGAATATGGGTATCTCCAAGAGTCTTATTACTGATATGTTTGATTAAATTTGTCCATTTCAACTTGACTAGTGAAACATTTTTTTAAATATACTCATGATTGTTTCATCACTTTCTAAAATGTGTATTAACTTAATGAAATAATAAAAAATAATGTGTTAGTGCATGTATATTGAAAAATATTTGTTATTATCAGCATTTGTTCTTTTAAAAACGTAAGCATGATCATGATAGGAACGATCGAACATCTAGTACAAAACTTATGACTTTAAAGTTTAAACTGTACGTACGTAGTTGAGGGGTTGCGGTTGTACTACGTAAGTGTTGCACCAAATTACAAAAATTGTGGACAATACATGGGATTGGTTCAAACATAATTAAGAATGCGATGACCTCAAACAACATTTATGATTGTAATTGCAGTTCAAGACTGCACCTTCTTTTGGATGTGGAAAAACTAAACGTATGATATTAATAAATATAATTAAATTACAGTTACGAATTTTAGTATTTTACTAATTCTCTTCTGTGATCACTTTATGCAGATGAGTGTTAATGAAGCCCGAGAAGTTTGTCAGCACTGGTGGATGAAGGAAGCATTAGACATCCTTGTTGAACGGCTCACTTTACAGCAAAATACGAACATATAACACTAATTAATATTTGTTGCAACATTTAATTTGTAGATAAAAATTTGTCAGCGTTTCTAGTATATAGTTCAAATAAGCAAAATAATTAAGCAATATATAGGCCATTGTCTCAGCTGATAAACGAGAGAATAATATCTCTAAATATAATTAATAAAGTGTTAAACAAGTTTTTTTTCTAGTGAATTTTCCACACACAAATATATGTATCCTGGGATCAAACCCATGATAAATTTAAGGAATCGACCCAAAGTGGTTTCACTCAGACAACCATTCTTTGTATTTGAGTTTTGGAAACTGAAATGACGTCCTTCTTATTTATAAATACGTTTTAAGTCCTTCGTTATGTTTTATTAATATATATATGTATATATATATATATATATATATATATATCATTATTATAGACCATGAAGTTTTTCAACGCTAAGCTAACTGACCTTTAATTGGCGCCTACCGCCTCATGCAATGATTGATGAAGCACGAATTTGTCAAATTATTCAAACCCTCGCTACTTATGTCAACGGTTATGCCATTATATTATACGATGTAGCACACCAACTATATTTTCAATAAATTGATATTTTGCTCCGTATAATATTGCTTACATTGATGGACTAATAAAAATATTTTTTTCAAGTACTTAAACCAAATATTCAAATTTAAAAGATTAAAAATATATTTAAATCTTTTTTAAATTAAATGCATGGAAACATAAGATTTGGTGGTGGTGGTGGATTCAATTTACCTTGCATGGATAATATATTTGACGTCTTGATTGCTCACAAAGCCATGATAATCAAAAGAAATTTGAGTGGAAACTTCTATTAATTAGAAAAACAACTAATGTTTAGACTTTAGAGAAAAACAGTTAAGATTTCCCGTGAGATTTTACCATATCACTGTTTCACGGGTAAATTCCTAAGAGAATGTCTGATCAATATTCTAAAATTTAGAATGAACACATTGTTCCCTGCAGGCCGCAGAATTGGCACGTATGTATTGTTAACTTGATGTCAGTTTAATTTCCTTCAATTGGTGACACTACTAACATCAAGAATAGCAATTGGAAGAGAATGGCATATATATATATATAAAGGATCATTTTACACCGGTGTAAAACTTTTTAGTTTTACATCATTCAATAACTTTTTAATGGATAAGTATTTTACAAAATCAACCGTTAGATTGAAAGCTTATATCATGTAGATCACATGTATCAAATTTCACAAAAATCCGAAATCATTTGAAACCTAATTGATATATGTAAAAATTAACGGTATATGTACTTTTAAAATACGTAAAAATTAGACTATTTTGATTACATTCCAAATGATTTCGGATTTTTATGAAATTTTAGACATGTGATCTACATGATATAAACTTTCAATCTAACGGTGAATTTTGTAAAATACTTATCCAGTAAAAAGTTATTGAATGGTGTAAAACTATAAAGTTTTACACCGGTGTAAAATGATCTCATCTCATATATATATATATATATATATATATCTATGATATTATAACATTGGTGTTAGTACAAACTAGTGACTATGTTAGTGGAGATTTCAGTAGAGCTGGAGTATCAACCACTTTACATTTTAACTATGCTTTCCTTTTATGTTTTCTATAAGACAAAATTCTACCACGAGATATTTTCTATTATTGAATAATTTAATGTGTGTTTAGAAGATTGGCTAAGGATCGCCAACAAAATAATAATAAAAAAAACGGGTGTTAATTCCAGAAGAGTTTTTATGCATTTATAGCTTTATTTGAGTGCACAAATGTTCACATAAAAATGAATAAGGGACACATTTATTTCATTCTTCACTTTTATATATTTCAAGCATGAACAATATATGTTCACATTATTATTATTTGGGCATACACTATCCTATTGGACCCCTTAATTCTTACAACCTCAAGACAAATATCTTAAAAATGTTTCATTGTTTTCCACGATCTGCAAAGGTTCTTCATTTGTATATTTTAGGCGCAATGACAGACACCTTGCCGACAAACAATAAAGTGTCCATGACCACATTGATCATGAAGGTAGGGAGTGCAGTCCTTGTTTGTAGAACAATGATGAATTATTTGCATCGTTGAAGATGATAGATCTATAAAATTAAGTGTTTTTAAAATGTATTTGGTTTTACATTTTATATTTTGAATTCTTTAAATTTAGATATCTAATTATATATGATATGAATGTACGAGTTTGGTTTTGTTCTAAAAAAATATAAACTAATTTTTCTTTATAGAATTTATTTTCTTTAATTTACCTGAATCTTTTTTCCCCCCGGGTCCAAATAGGAAGGAGGGGGATTGCCCTCATCACCTTTAATGCATTCAGCCTAATTTATCTCCGCCGCCTTATTTATTGGTATCCTTGAGGATTAAGGTTTGAACAAGTTAAGTGTAGGATTCTAAAATGAGTATATATATCAGCAAAACATCATATATATATTCAGGGGCCGACCCTGACTAAAATGACATGACAAGCACCGACCACAAAAAGTATAATTCATCCAGGCAACTCTATTCAGCAATTTTTATAAAAAATATATTTGTAATTTGATGTTGTAATATGTTAAATTATATTAATAATTTATCAAAACATAAAATAACTTTCTTATATGTCACAAAAATAATCAATAATTAAGTTTACACTATTTTTTTTAATAAATTTATTTTCAATGTATACCAACAAATAGACAATAAGATTTGTTTCATCTAGGAAGGATAGTCTTGTCACTACGACAATAAATAAATACATTTGTCTCTTGTCAATGTTGTAAGTTGTGACTATAATAACTATTATTGTACTTTTCCAAAATTTGAAAATTATTACAATTTTCAGTCAATCCAATGGCAACACTTGTTTATATGAGATTTGATAAACAAAAACTTTTCCAATACAAAAAAATAGATTTTGACAATTACATATTAACAAAGACAAATAAAAAATTGATTGTATAATAACTAAATTTTAATGAAATATAATATTTAGATAAAATTTCTTAGAAAAGATAAATTACTATTTTTTATAATTTAAAAAAGATAAGAGATAAAAACTAATTACATAATCACTAAAATTTGATAAAAAATATAACATTGAGATAATAATATTGATATATAGAGAAGGATGGAATTTGTTAAAATTATGATGATATCAAATTGTTGTCAATTAAGGAAAGCCATTAGGATCGAGGGATATGATATATGGAAATCAATCATAATTAATGCAAAAGAAGCTAGTGAATACTAACCTTGAGAGTTTTAAAATGCTCCGAAAAGTAGCTTCTGAAACTAATATGTTTTTTTTTTTACAGTTAAAATAACATATGTTGTTATGAAAAGTAATTTCCAGAATTATATTTTAACAAATAAAAGTATATAAGGGACAATATATATAAAGAGAAGGGAGAGGA
Organism: Glycine tomentella; assembly: GCA_007407185.1. Classification (NCBI taxonomy): domain Eukaryota; kingdom Viridiplantae; phylum Streptophyta; class Magnoliopsida; order Fabales; family Fabaceae; genus Glycine; species Glycine tomentella. Next base: position 1,040,656 of record PYAF01001297.1, on the reverse strand, counting down.
AGTAAATAGCAAACATGAGGTGTAAATAGAACTTAAAAATAAAAGCAAGTGCCCAGATCAAGCAATCTCCATTAATAAAATATTCTTTGCATTCTAACTTTTATTTTTCTCTATCAATCATGAAAATAGTTCAAATTAAATTAAATTTTGAAAGGTAAAAAAGATAACAAATCTTCTCTTTTTTACTGCAAAAGACAACAAATCTTAACAAGTCATGATTCTGGTTTATCTAGTTACAAATAGAAAATATGCTTGAACAAACAAATTAATTTAAATTTTGAAAAGGATAAAAAAGATAACAAATTATTAAACCTTAACAATTCCCGATTCCAGTTATTTGTATCCCTCACTAAACTAAAATATTGGCTTTCAATATTTCATTTTGTGCAAAGAAATTCAAAGATCGTTCTACTTTGAGGACAAAATTGAATGTCAGTCGTCTGAGTATGCAATCATCTTCATTAGCTTTCAAATTTCATTTCATGCAAGAAATTCGAAATCAAGCAATTAATTAATTAGCTTTCAAATTTTACTTCATGCAGGGAATTCAACAATCAAGCAATTAATGGTAAACCTCAATTAACCAGTTGATATCTTTTCAACAAAAATAGAAGGTCAACAAAGAAAACATTATGTAGAACACAACATATAAAGATATGAAATTGAATCAACCAAATGTATGTGTCAAAAGCTTAGAAATATTTACAATAACACCAATTATGTAATACGGTTAATGTCATCTGTCTATGAATATCTTGTTTTATATAAAGTCAGATTTTAAAACATAAATCTTCTCTCCCAGCAAAAATGATATGATAAGGTTACTAGTTTTTGTTATTTTCTTGAGGATTTATCTTATTAGGGGTTTTATATATTATTTTCTTAAGTTTTTAGGAATTTTACGATTTTGTCCTGTTAGAGATTTTAGTTTGTTAATGATGATAGCTGATGATGGTAATTGGAGGGGAACTAAGATGGTTTTAGTGGTAGAAGCGACAATGATGAGATTCTCAGGACCTAGTAAAGATTTATTTCCAACACCATATTGAAGAAATGCAGTTGTGTTTGAAGTGGGCATGATGGTTTGATTAGGAGACCCTGTCCTAAAATTGACAACATGCTTGTAATTGAAACACGCTCAATCTCCCCAACCTCAGAAAGCTTGTGTAATTGCAGACTCAGAATCCTCTCATGCGCCCAGGGCAAATCATTGTACTCCCTCTTGATCAATTCCGATATGGCTTCCTCCAACCCCATTATTGCATTCTGTATCATCTACAAGAGTAACGTAAATGCAATTGCTGCACAGCGTTATCAATTTCAATAAATAACTAAATAGTAATACAAATGCATAGGGTGGGTGTGTAGGGGTATGAAACAACGCAGGGAAAAGCTTTTGAAGGCGATGGTGAATGAGGCAAGGGTTGAGTTTAGAAATGGCAGAATCTTTGAGGGTACTCATGATGACGCGGCGTGCTTCTTCTTCGTCGTTTGGATTTTGCTTTTGCTGCAACTATAGGCAATGATAATAACATTAATTTAAGAATCATGTAACGAGCATAGAAAGCTGCTACTAAGGTTCTGAAAAACTATATATGAAGGCTAGTCACATGAACCCTTGGAAAAAATTTAGTGGTGCAGTTATTAAGGTTCCCCAATGTTTATTATGAATCCATTCTCTACCTGCCAATTCATGAACAGATGGAAAAGCAGATGGATTATAGAAATTACAGACTTGAAAAAGAATTGAATCTAACCATATGGTATGGCAATACAGCATTGCTCCACCTTACCATAGTTCTCTTATCATCACAGTTGTACCGAACTTTCAAACTGCTCCCACTGTTGGGTGTTTTATTGATTTGACCAAAAGAGAAAGAACGGGGAGTTATGACTTATGCCCAAGTTTTTTTTTTTTTTTTTGAACATGACTTATGCCCAAGATATATGGATTTTGCTTGCTATCTGAATAGTGTCAGAATCCACTTGCTATCAAATGGTAGTGCATTTGACTTCAAAGATTAATCAATAAGCACCTTATGAAGCAAAAAAAAAAAATGACGAGTCTCAAGGATATGTGATTGGAAACATTACAAGGGATAGTTATAGTTATAAATGCAACAATCATATAGATTTATTCACAATATAACACTTTTGCTGACGCTTTCTCAGTTTGGAAGGGTTATAAAATTAGCAAAGGAAACCCAAATTTATTTTATGAAGGATATTACTAGCACATTACAAGTATTTTACTGTTTATTCCCTTCAAATGTCACACGTGATCCAAAGTGGTTCTTGAAACTCACCCTTCAACTTATCCCAGTCCTCAGCTCCTTCTCTACCATCTCCTCCAGGAGCACACAACGCCAAATCCCCATGGTGCCACGTGGGCGTCCCATTCTCATACGCACTACACGTCAACCTCCTCAACCCACTCCCATCCAACCTCACCACATACAAATCCCCATACGGCTGAAACTGGTTCGGCAGCCCCACCGGCTCCGCATTCACGCCACCCAAGTTCGCCGTGAACACCAACCACTCTCCGTCGCTGCTGAAACACACGTGGTTCAACCTCTCCTTCATTCCTTCCTCCACTCCCTTAGCCACGTCAACCCTCCTCAACCCACTCCCATCGGGCCCCACCAAATATATTCCAAACACCTCGTTATTCTTATGGTCATGCCTGTTCGACGAAAACGCTATCAAATCTCCTTTCGGCGACCAACACGGCATCGTATCGATCCACTCCCCCTCCGTCAACCTCCGTATTCCGCCGTTAATCTCTCCGTTAACGGCGTCAACTATGTACAAGTTCTTATGCCCCGACCTCCCAGACCGAAACACAACACTCTTCCCGTCAGGGGAGCATGCCGGAAAAGCATTGTTCCCTGTGTCTTCTTTGCTTAAGATAGTTAACTTAAACGGTACCTCCTCACGGTCGTTGGTTAAATGAACCGGGTCGAACTCGATGCGCCCGATTTGAACCGTTTTATAAACCGATTCGAATACTGGACCGATGGAGGTGTATATCACGTTCTTCTCCGTTGGGCTCCACGCGTTGTGGAAACACGTTCGTCCTTTGAGCAACGTCCAGCGTTTAGAACCGTTTGATCTAACGATCTTAACCCCACCGTGGCTGAAAGCGATGAAATCGCCGTCTGGTGAGAAGGTGGGAAACGTACCGTTGAGTCTGAGTAACTGTAGATCGCGAACCGGAGAGAGGACTTTCTCGAGGTGCGGGTATGTTGACTCGCCCTGAGTCGACTCGCCTCGGAATCGGTGGTATCCGACGTGGCGAGAGTCCAACGAGACGAACGGGTTGTAGTGGTGGAAGTTAGGGTTAATGTCTTCCGTGATTCGTTGGAACGTTTGCGATTCGAGATCGAAGATCTCGATGTGCCGGAAGTTGCTTTCTCTCCGGCGAGTTGCCACGGCGATGCGTTTTCCGTCGTGGAATGCTGCCGGAGTAAAACAGTGCAGCCCCGGCGGCGTGACGCGAATTGGAGAGTACGAGTTTTGCGATTCTGAAAGAACCGAATCGGTTAAATCGACGCGGAAGACGCTCCACCATCCATCTTCGGCGATTCTGTGGAAGAAAATGGTTGAATCTTGTGACCATGTTGGCCAGCCGCCGCGTTCGCTCACCGTGACTCGGTTTTCCGGATCGGACTCGGGGAATACGACGATCTCCGTTTGGAGTTCCCGGAAATCGTTGGTTTGCCAGCGGCGAGAGCGGTAAGAAGCGACGGCGAGGAATTTTCCCGTGAGGGACATGGCGGGGCTGTAGTCCACCTCGCCGGGCGGGGTGAGTCTCTTGACGGTGGTAGTTTCGCCATCTATGACGGTGGAATAAACGCCGGTCCAGCTAGTGAAGACGGCGTCGTTTTGTTCGTGCGTGGAAACGAAGTATAGCTTTCCGTTTTTAACGATTGGGCGATCGTGAAAGAGAGCATTGGGGAGAAAAGGCAACGGTTTGGGTTCAGTTTCGGGTCGGGAAATGTAGAAACGGGGCGACCCGGTACGTTCAGAGACAAAGACGACGTCGTTTTGTTGGCTAATGAATTGGGAGTTAAAGTTAACTGAGACGCCGTCGGTGAGGCGGTGGTCTGCCTTGGTGTGGGGCGGAGGGTGGTGGTTGTTTAGGTCGACGGAGAAAACGTCGAAACCGTATTGGACTCTTCCAACGGTGTTGAAGACGATGGTTCCCGCTGGCGGCATCATTGCTGTTGAGTGAGAATGATAACGTGTTATAGTGAAAATGTGAGTGCTTAGTGAAGTGGATGAGGATTTGTGGTGGATCGGTGGTTTAATAAGTGTCACTAGCACTTTGGCGTGTGACATGACGTAGATTGTCCACATTTTCTTAGAAGCCTGCCATTGTGACTTTAAAAAAAATAAATAAATAAATCCTTATGTCATGTCTATAATATTTTTTTATAAAATGTCATCTGACATATTTTTTTGGGGTTAAATGTGAAATAAGATAAGGTGGTATACAGAAAAGTTGGGATGACGTCTTCTAATTCTAATCGACCACGTAATTCATTAACGAAATAGTTTCAATTAATACAATGACATCATATCAATTTACTGAATTCAATAAATTTGATATTTTCCTTGATAGCCAAATATATCACTTGATCTTAGAAAAAAAATACTATAAACATATAATTGGGATGTTTTTTTTTTAAAAAAAAAGTGGCGACGACTGTTTCTCTATGATTTAAGCTTTGTCTGAAGACGCTGTTCCGATAAACATGGGTGGGTCTAAGTTAACAGGAATTATTGTCGACCTTATTCTTACCTTAACAGGAATTATTGTTCATGATTAATGTGTCGAGAAATTGATGATTTTTAGTTGATTTATTTTTTGTTACGTCTTTTAATCTATAATAAAACTTGAATTTCATTTAAGAAATTTGATAATGCAAAACAAGAATATTTGAGGAAAAAAATGTATGAAAAATAGAAGTTAATAAGTAACGTGATAAGAAAAAAAATAAAAATAGAGAGAGAGAGAGAGAGAGGGAATGAAAATTAAATGAAATTGAAGTTGGATGATGATAATAACACATATTTTGTCTTGCCAGTTGCTTAAAGAAAAGAAAAAATTTAGTGAATGAAATCTTATCATAATAATAACAATTTTTTAAAATATACACTATTCATACAGTAATTATTTATTAATTATATTGAAAAACAATATAATTAAAGTATGTTAGTTGAGGTATTTTTTATTCCTTATATAATTTTGATTTGTATTAAAAACCTATAATATGCGCCGATAAAGAAAATATTTTATCCATTTCATTTTTTTAAATGCTTCTTTTTTCTTCTTTCAAACATCCGTAAACATAATTGTGCTTGAGCCAATGAGACAAGCGGGAAAAGCATCGTTGAATTCATGCCACCATTCCCACGTGGTCCATATGAATGGGCAATTATTCGTGGTCGGGCATCGCATAATATAATCACTATGCGTTTATCTACTTATTTGTTTGTAGTGCGAAGAAGGAAAATAAACAAGAAAAAGCATAGTGACTGATGGGAGTTAGTATATATGCTTCTTTTTTTTTTTGGTAGCGAGTATGCTTTTTGATTAATCATGAATTATTAGACAAATTAAATAAACTAAAATGGAAGATATTATTTAATGGAAAAGCATATTGTATATGACTAAAAATATAAATTAAATTAACATTCAATTTAGACATGATCGTACTTAATTTAGGGTTTGGATTGTCTCTAGTACGAAAGATAAGTTATATCTCTTAATGTATGTCTGTTATGTCTAATTAAATTACCATTCAATTTAAACCTAATCGTATTTAAATTTACTTTAAGATATATTGGAATAATTTTTGAAGGAGAAAAAATTAGGGATGTTCACATTTACATGTAAATTTGAATTGACTCAAATTGATATGAATAGTTTGGAGTTAGACCATTTATGTATTTGGATCAAAATTGAATCGAATCGACTAAAATCGTTCATATACGAATTGAATCAAAGATTTAAATTTATATGATATAAAATAATAGTTCTAAAAAAAAGATCAAATTTAAATGGATAACCCATTAGTCCAAACCGAAACAAACCGTTCATGAATGAGTTGAGTTGAGTTGGATTTAAAAAAAATTATAAAACATTGAATTAAATCATAAATTTGATCAAAATCAACTTTATAAAGAACAAAAATGTCCAACTAGAATGTTGCTAATTTAATATTGGATCTAATTCTTCCTCTCTCACTCTGAATATATTTATTGAGATCAAATAATCCAGACAGCACTTTGAGAAATACACCACAATTGACGTCTTTGAATCGATCACGTCCCACAACCATTCACTCAATCTAAGATAAACATCCACTATCCGTAATTGGACCTAATGACTGTGCCCAACTACAACTTCCATAACACAACCCGTGAACATCCCTAAAAAAATGACAATAAACAGTGATTATCAAGTTGTGATTTAAGATAGTTTGTTATTAATATATATATATATATATATATATATATGTATAAAAGCTTTTACCTTTTCTTTATAGAATATAAGCTCTTTCCTAAAAGAATAATAAATCTATTTTGTACATGTATGATAATTAGAACTGAATCTAACAGAAATGATAATTCTCAATTCTATTTAAATCTTTGTTGGAAGAGAGGTGTCTATTATAACATTGGACCACAATTGCGAATAAAATTGCTTCTTTTAGAGGATATTAGCTGAAAATTATATATAATCATGGTAATTCATAATGTCTGTTTGTGCCTACCAATATTAAAAGGATAGAATTATATGAAAAAAAAAATAGAATGAAGATTAGGAAACGAAAATACAAATAATTACAAAAAAAAAAAGTTAAGAGATGGGGAAATTAATATACGTTGATGTCCCATGAGATAAGAGATTAGATGTTCATAAAGATGAGTTACAAGTAAAAAGAACTTAGTTGGATGTAAGGTCAATTTTGGAGAAGAAAAATGTTGTTAAATGGCATTATCTTCTTTTTATACAATAAACATTATTTATTTTATCATTGTACAAATTTTAGTTTTTAGTTCTTATAATTAAAAATTATTTCTTTTACTTTTTGTAAACACTTTTAAGTCTCTTTTGATCTAGTACACAAATTTTAACTCCTAATCCTTCTCATTTTGTATCAACTCTGCAAAAGGGATATGATATGCTAATAAAAGTTTATGCCCAAATTAATACCTTGTACCATCGCAATACTTGTGGAACTCACTGTTTAGTCTCATTTGTTTGTCCGAGCCAATCATCAAGTCGAACCATCAGCTCTAATACCACTTATTGGAAAATCGAGAGGAATAAACATAAGGGAAATTTACACAAATAATCATATAAGTAAATTAGATATTACACTTTAACCCAAAATCATATAAATGAATTAGACACCACACTTGTACTCCAATAATTTTCTCATATTAATTTCATTTTGATTTTTAAATAGAAAGCTTATCTAAATAGGTTTAGTTGGAGTGGATTTCTTATAGATACTTATGTAAAAAAAAATATTAACAATAAATAAATTAATCACTTTTATAAATAATATATTTGATATATACTTATATCATGAGTAATTAAATAACTAAATGTGGAAATTTATTTATTAGGTGGAAGGATGTGGTTGTGGAGGTCTAGGAGTTAAATGAAACGAAACTGTGTTCTTTTTCTTTAGAATTTTTTTTATCAACAAAAAGAACAATAAGCATTAATGGTACAAGAAGTACATATTGAATACATAAAAGACATTTCAAGTTATCAAAGGAAAGATAGCATAGCAGGGACTCTCTACCAAGACTTGTATTGGAAAATTGAGGGGGTAAATATTAGAGAGATTTACACCTAACTAATTATATAAGTTAATTTTGGACATCACATTTTAATTCAAAATCTTGAGTATCATGTTTATGGGTCTTTTTTTCACTTATATCATGTTCAACTTGTCTATTTTTTATGTGATGTGAGATTTTAACTCACACTTATACTCTAACATCACGGTACCTTGATCCTTAGAATGAAGCCAGAGCCATGATTAAATTTTTGCCAACTCAAGGACCCTTTCCGCATCTGATGTTTGTAACCACAAACTCCACACCACCAACCATCTTTGATTAGCCTTGGAACTAATTCCTTGAATGAGATGCTACTAAAAGTGTTGAGACGGTTGGTTATGTTGAACTCCCACTATACCCATCGATAGCAACGTGATCAGACTTCATGCGAGAATGAGCATTTAAAAAATAGATGCCTAGTTGCATTGTCTCCTCCTCATGAAAACATAATGAACAAGTGAATTATCATCAAGTATAGCCACTCTTCTCTTTCTCAAATTTGCTTTTGACTAAATTCTGTCCTGTAACATCTTCCAGGAAAATGCCCCTACATCAGAGGGTACGTATTTTTGCAGTCCATACCCAACAAAGACGATTGGAATTGTCCTCCACCTTGCCACTGTGCAAGAGTTTCAAGTATGCATCTTTTACACAAAACACACTTGTTTCATTTGAATTCCAAATTCACCTATCAGTTTCCTGCTCCCTCATCACCACCAAGGCACCAACTTTAAATCATCACAAAATCTTTCCTCCAACTCCTTTTCCCACACCACAAATCTTTTCCTCCTCCACTCAACACCTTCCATTTCAACAGACGCTCCCAATGTCTCCCCACCACTTTGACCCTTTACTAAGTCTTTCACCCTCCCCTCTTCTATAAGAAGTTCCATATTTTGTAATAAGAACTCTACCCCATAGGCTATCTTCATTGAAGAATATTCTCTACCCCATATTCTTTTTCTTTAGAATATGTAATTTTGGATGAAAGTTAGTTTTGAGAGGGAGAGTCTGTGTTACTGAGAGTGAGAAAGTGTTGTACTTAGTAGTGTGAAATGGAGGGATATGATTCAGCTATAGGCTATAGCATATAAAATTGCATGACGTTAATGAGAGTAAACATTGTTATTATTTTATCCGTCTTGATTGAAAAGCGATGCTTTGCGTCTCTGATTTGAAGACGTTGTTGTCGCACATGGGTGCGATCACGATTATAAAAATTTTATCAAATCTGGACGCAATCACGATTATATGTGTGTTTGGGTTTTTGTTTCAGCACCTCAAACGGTTGTTAATTTATTTCAATCCATTCGGAGAGTAATTTTCCCGTTTGAGGGCATTGGAATGTGTGTGAATGCTTATTCAAACACACCCATATATAGTGTATGTTTGATTAATGCACATCGCGGATCCATGTTCAACTGATAATCACGTAAGTTAAATAAAAATTGACGTAAAAGCAACTAAGAACGTATTTGTTAGCCAATTTTCACGTCCATTTTCAATTTTACGCAAAAGCTAACTACAAGACATGCTTTGACTGGAAGTGGTTAATTGCGTCAACAAACTGAAATCAAACGTGCATCAGTAGTTGTTTCTTTCAATTTGTGTTCAAGATTTCTTTGTTAAATCCAAACATGAGGTTGCATATTTGAATTTGTCAAAGAAAACTTGTACTGGCTAAATAATATCCTTAAATTAAGCTTAATAAAATAATGGAAGTTATTGACTTTTTATCTAAATATTATGATGTTGGTTGTTATTAACGTGTATATATATATATATATATATATATATATATATATTCTTATTTTATTTTTCTATATTTATAGAAAAGTTTATTTGAACAAGTCATTAATCAAAGTTCCCAAGTAAATTGGCACATAGAGCCTAATCAATCATTTGTTGCAAGCTAGAAACTTATTGAAGAAAAATGATCCTTACGATTTTTTTTAAAAGTATTCAGATTAATTTTTTATCTTTTAAAAAAGTTTAATTTAATTTTTTATGTCTTTTTAAAAAATGAATAATCATTTTGAACTTTTTAAATAAAATAAAAAAACTAAAATGATTTTTTTAAAAATAAATGGTCATTTTGAATAAAATAAATTTGGTCATTATATTTAGTCTATAAATTGTTTTTTTCTCTCTCCTACTACAAATATTTTTGAGTTTTGGTGCTAAAGGTAATAGGTCGGATACGGGAAAGGAGGAAGGAGATGACAGGATCTTGGTGGCTCATAGATGGAATTACATATGGAAGGGGAAGGGGTGAGAGTGGGACGAAGTATATCTGAGTCTGGGTTCATGCTGATCACGCTTGACGAGAGGTGAGTGGATATAGGTGAGCATAAAGGTAACCTCAGAACTGAATCACGTAACAAAAAGTGGTGCTGCATGTGACTTAATTAGAAAGCTAGCAATGGGTCATTATTAATTAAATAATTAAGCAATGAACATGCACGAAGGGAAAGAAAAAATGAGCAGATGATGGATGGATTTACTTAATACTTATGTTAGATCTATTAGTTAATTTAGAATTGAAATATATCTAATTGTTTAAAGATCAGAATTTGAGTGGTCAAGAAAAATAATATAATTTATTAGAATTGCACAAAAAATCAATTTAAACAGAACCTGTATGATAAGTATGAATCATAAACAAATGCAAAGAGATGAAAGGATCCAAATCTCACAATGTTGTCTCTTTAAGACAATTTGTTTCCTCCAATTGATGCCAAAGGTTGATGAACAATTGTTTCCCAAAAAAGATTAACTATCAAAACTCTATCAGAATTGTAATATATCCAATTGCACAAGGGTCAGAATCTGAGTAGTCAAGAGGAACAATATAATCTACTACAACTGTACAAAAAACCAATTTAAATAGAACCTGTATGATAAGTATGAATCAGACACAGATGCAAAGAGATGAAAAGATCCGAGCCCAACAATGTTGTCTCCTTAAGACAATTTGTTCCCTCCAATTGATGCCAAAGGTTTATGAACAATTGTCTCCCAGGACAGAACGGATCAACGTCTGAAGATTGATGGCACTTCAAATCAACAGCCCAAACGAACAAAGACAATGCTTGAGGAACCACAGAGTTATGTGATATGAAATGCACTAGTGTCTAAGCGAGACTATCAGAAAAGATTAACTATCAAAACTCTATCAGTTTTGTACTTCCTTGTTTTCTCCTTCCTTTTTATTTTCTGACTGTCTCTGTGTCTATTTATAGACAACAAACAACCCTGGTGAAGAGTTGTCAGTAAACCATCGCGACTCTTGGCGATGAACCATCGCGACTCTTGGCGATAAACCATCGTAACCGTTGGTTATCGGAGCGGTTGGGAGTAGTTATTTTTCTAACCTTTCCCAAGAGCGGTTATAAGTAGTTACTATTTT
>PYAF01001297.1:888716-1028056 GCA_007407185.1 Glycine tomentella | reverse complement strand
AGCCACAAGTGCTTCATCCTTACTATTAAGTAAATAAACATAACAGTATCTACTGCAATCATCAATAAAAGTAATAAAATATTTCTTATTACCCCTAGATGATACAGATTTCATATCACATATATCACAAACAGAAACACTGATTAATCACACAGATCAAACAGAAACACTGATTAATCACACAGATCAAACAGAAACATTGATTAATCACACAGATTAATCGTTCAAAGTACAGAGAGTAGACAACAGTATATAATTCACAAAGATAGAATATACTGAACCCAGATTCAAAAACAAATTGTCTTAAGATTGTTAGAACTTTTAGATAATTTAGAATTGGAATATATCCAATTGCACAAGGGTCAGAATCTGAGTAGTCAAGAGGAACAATATAATCTACTACAACTGTACAAAAAACCAATTTACATAGAACCTGTATGATAAGTATGAATCAGACACAGATGCAAAGAGATGAAAAGATCCGAGCCCAACAATGTTGTCTCCTTAAGACAATTTGTTCCCTCCAATTGATACCAAAGGTTTATGAACAATTGTCTCCCAGGATAGAACGGATCAACGTCTGAAGATTGATGGCACTTCAAATCAACAGCCCAAACGAACAAAGACAATGCTTGAGGAACCACAGAGTTATGTGATATGAAATGCACTAGTGTCTAAGCATATCAGAAAAGATTAACTATCAAAACTCTATCAGTTTTGTACTTCCTTGTTTTCTCCTTCCTTTTTATTTTCTGACTGTCTCTGTGTCTATTTATAGACAACAAACAACCCTGGTGAAGAGTTGTCAGTAAACCATCGCGACTCTTGGCGATAAACCATCGTAACCGTTGGTTATCGGAGCGGTTGGGAGTAGTTATTTTTCTAACCTTTCCCAAGAGCGGTTATAAGTAGTTACTATTTTGAATTGTTAACCGCCTCTTATTCATAACTCATAGAGTTTAAACAAAAACTCCAACAGTAGCTAGGTGGGTGGATTACTTAGTTAAGGCCTAACGGTTAGGGAGGGTTTTTGATATTGTTGTTGTTATGGATCGAACCGGCACTATGAAACTCTGTTGCTTATATGAGTTACAAGTAAGTCTGGACTTGGTGCAAAGCCAATGTGGGTGGCTTGAACTCATCCCTCTATGTTTGGTGCATTGACCCAGCTTGCTACTTGAAATCGTTGACACGGGATGAGAAAAGAAATGAACGTGTAATATATGGAAGACTATTTATTGTTGTTAATTTTGTACTGCAATATATGGGTTGTATAAGTGCATATACCACAGTAGAACAGAGGGATTAACATGGTGAATGTGATTTGATACTTCTTGTATCAAATATTTTCTAATAATAAAACAATCTTTTGCTGTGAAAAAAAAAAAAAACGGTGGATCTTGGTACGGTTCAAGATGTCCGTTGGAGATCGACAGGTGGACGAACGCGAGACAATAATCCTTGATGTTACCTGAAGGTGCTTTTATACATGAGATCGCGAGATAATAATACAAAGGACATTGAACTCTAACTCGATCAACGAGACATGAAAAAATGCAGATTGGACATTAAAAAAATTGTACAATAACAAATTAAATTACTTATATATAATTGATTTGAAATCAATTGAATTCATTAAACAATTAAGATTTGAAGAATTAATTAGTATTTATTCGATTAATTAATAGAAAATCAAGATAAATGTTATATTCTAATATGATTCTTAAAATTTGAATATGTTTCAAATTCTCAAATTTCATCTACACCTGATTTGTTTTACATTGAAAAAATTCAATTTTTAAGTACAAAAATGATTTTAGATCAAGGTACGTATTTAACTTAATTGGTTGAATATAGTATGCGTGTGTGATAAATCATCTGTATTCAATTGTTACATATTAAAAAAAAATCATATATTTGGTTTCATATAGGTGAAGAGTCTAAAAAATTAAAATAGAGCAACTTTTAATAGTTTTTGTTGATAAAAAAAAAATTATAGTAACCATATTTAAACATAAATTAGATTACTTTCAAATCACTTTTAACCAAAATTAAATTTGCAAACTTTGCCAATGCTAATTCAAATAAGCAGTTAACAAGTGTAGAGGCTAGGCTTTCTGTCAAAAACAAAAGTGTAGAGGCCATGGGAAAAGTGTAGAGGCCTGTCAAGAGCCAATCCAAGTTCCAAGGGCATGTATCCTTCTCATTATCAATATACAGCCATGTAAATTTAGTATAGTTAGTTAATTCAAAAATGAAAAAAACAAAACCAATGTTATCAATCAATTTAAATGACTGCAAATACTTAATTACTCCATTTCAACTATTGAAATAAAATTCAGTACCATAGTGCGCGCATCCAAATTGAAAATAATATTCAAATCCATTAAAAACTATACCAGATCATGGGATGATGTGAACATAACATACCAAATGGAATTATTCAATATACCCAAAATGACTACAAATCTACCCAAAAAAATGCACCATTCAACAATTGCATAACAGAATACGCAAAATAGGGTGCATTCAACAGTAATACAATAATGTTTACATATCACAGCGTTATAATATATCGTTCCATTCCATTTTCAGTCAAAAAAAAATATATCATTCCATTTACATAAAAAAATATCATTCAATTCCATTAACAAATATAATATTTAATCCCAAGTAAGAAAATTCTATTCCCGGCTTAATTAAAACCAAAATTGGATTATCAAATTAAGACGAAAATAATTAACTTATAAGTAGTGTGAATAACAACCATGCACAGAAACTTGGAAATCTATCCTCGCCTTTCATTTCCCATAAACAAGACAAAAAAGTGAATTACAAGGGAATTGCACACACGCATGCACCCAACATCAATTCTGGAAAACCTAATGCATGCGTACACCATTAAATAAAGAACCACCTTTTTGCCGCAGTTATTTATTTGTTCATGGTCCCGTTCCCGGTCATCATCGCATGAAACTCTTCGAAATTGATCATGCCGTCTCCGTTGCCGTCGACGCCGGCGATCATCTTCTGGCACTCGTCGATGGAACACGCATCTCCGAGGCTTGCCATGACCATGTTAAGTTCTTCGGCGGTAATCGACCCATTACCATCGATGTCAAAGATGGAAAAAGCGTCTTTCAGATTCTCCAAAACCTCGTCAGGATCCACGCCCTTGGTGTTCAACTCCAAGAATTCACCCAAGTTAATGTGGTCATCACCGTCCGTGTCAACCTCTTGAATCATCCTCTTGACCTCTTCTTCGGTCGCAGGTTGGCCAAGGCTATTCATCATGGAGAAGAGTTCCGAAGAGGAGATTTTGCCGTCGCCGTTCGCGTCGAACTTCTTGAATATGTATTCGAGGTCCTCCAGTACGGGGGCAGCGCATGAGTGCTGCAACGACAGAGGTGATGGTAGCGATGATGGCAGCGACGAGGACAAAGACAACGACGACGCCGAAGTCTTGGGAAGTTTCTTCTTCTTCTTGTTAAAAAGGGATTTGAAACCCATAATTAACTTTGAAGTAGAAGGAGAATTGGAGAAGGGAAGGACGACGCCAAAGCCAAAGAAAAATCAAAGAAACTACTACGGGTCGTGTTCAGGGGTTTCAGGGGAGAATCTTGATTTTGATTATTAACTTATTAACTTATTATTATTGGCATGCAAAGAGAGAGAGGGCTTCTTTTTTCTATATTTAAAGTATTAACGCGTGATTCCAGCACCGGAATTGGGTTGTTGCGTTAAACAGAGTTTGTTAAGGTTTTTTTTTTCCCCAACAAATTAATTATAGGCGTGAAAATAAACATATTTTTAATATATTTAATTTAATTAGTGTGCATGTGTGAAAATAACCATAATTTTAATGTACTTAATTTAATTAATGTACATGTGTGAAAATAAACATAATTTTAACGTATCTGATTTAATTAATCTACATGTGTGAAAATAAACATAATTTTAATGTATCTAATTTAATTTTTATTTATATAACCTATTTTTAATAAAATAAACAAAAATACATGACCTATGAATCACTAAATAAAAATCACATTAATTTTTTAAAATTTCAAATAAAGTTCATGAATAAATAAATAATTAATGAAAAATGCAAAAAAGGAAGAAATGCAAAAGGAAACAAAAGTAAATGAACATCTTACCTTCCTTGTCTTAGCGGTGCAGATCTTCTTTATGCTTTAAGTGGATCTTCCATAATACTAAAAATACAAATACATGACCTAACAAAAAAATACATCTTCCTTTTTGTCACTGAATTTTTAAATATTTTTAGAAATTTCTGTATTTTAACATAGTAAATAAAAAAAAATCAACCAAACAAGGATTGCTTGTTGTTTATTAGTTCATGTGTCATGCATTTTGTATATTTTCTTTTCTTGATATTTCTAATATTTTTTTTCCTTTCTTTTCATTTTCATTATTTTAAAATTTAAATTTTTTATTCTCTAAAGCATCACAATTGTAGAATGTCCTTACAATATATTAATTAATTATGCAATTTTGATCTCTAAGTATCATGTCAGGATGTCAACACACATGTTGATATCGTATCAATGTATGCTATGTTATTTGTTACATCAATATTTTAGTGTCACATTATCAAGCATTCAACAACGGAACAACCTCTATTAAAATTTGGAAAATAATTTAATGGTGACCAACATTAATTGCTCAAATTAAAAAAGGTTTAAATATTCTCTGAATCGTCCTCTACAACAGTAGTGCATCCTCTCCATTGTCAACTTCCATTGATGCAGAGTTGGAGGGCCTCGTTGCTGCCTCATCGTGAGTTGTTTGGTATTGCGCCACCGATGTCGTCCTCTCCATTTCTCATAATTAACTTATTTCTGTTTCGATTCGATGCCATTGTGAATCCAAATATTTTTTTATTGTGTTCTATGTTTTTCATTTTGTGGTGGATATATGTATTAACTATAGTAAAGTATGAAGATATTTTAAATATATATATATATATATTATAATTTTTAACTGCTGATATCTTAAAATTATTAACAACATTAAAGACAAAAAATGAATCGTTTTAAAAACAAAGGACTAAAATGATTTCTTTTTAAATGAGGAATTAAATTGAAAAAAAAAAGAAGATAAAAGACTAAAAGTGATATTTATAACCTTTAAAAAAATAAGAAACTTAGAACCCATTTGGAATGATTTTCAGTTTTTGACTTTTAAGTTTCCGATTGAATTTTTAAAACAAAACATGTTTGACAAAAATGAAGTTAAAATAATTTTTAAATGATTTTCTAATCACTTTTACACCATTTTTAAAATCAAGAAAAAAATATTTATAAATTTAGTTTTTAGTGACACTAAAATATATAATTTCTATAATAGGAAAATGATATATGACATTGTTTTTAAGTCGAGAGATGTGATTGTTCTTAATTAGGGAGGGCATGAATGAGTTGAAGTATGACTCTGTTCTTGGGGTATCTAATTTGGAATCTTCGTGTAGCTCATGTTAATCCTCAAAGTATCCTTACAAGACTAGGTAACCTTGACGCACTATCGACAGTCTCGTCTCAGTGATAATGTACTAATGGAATCATGTAGGTTCCTTACTACATGTTCTCCCGAGCTTCTGTCTCAAATGTTTTATTGGAATCACATGCATATGAGAAAAGAGAAATCAACATCACATTGCATATGTGCATTTTGGCGAATTGTCTAACTTGTGTGGTTTATGAAGTGGATGTCATGTGTGGCTTGTGTTGTAATTATGTTATGTGTGGACTGTGGATGATTCTATCCATGATTTAAATAATGCATATGTATATGTATCTGTATGTTAAACTGTTGTGGTGACTTGTAATTGGATGGGATGTATCTCTTTAAGGGTATGATGTGAGATATATCTAGAATGACACTATGTGAGTATAGGCTAGAATGAATATTATCTTTGAGCATAGATTGACTTAAGGTAAGTCTTTGTAAGTGAAAGTTGAGTAAGGAAAGTGGACTTACTGCAAGAGAGAGAGAGAGAGAGAGAGAGAGAGAGAGAAATAGTTGTAAAATTAAGTAACTTACTCTTTAAAGAATGAATCTCAAGATATTAGCAAAGATGAACTTATGTAGAAAGCAATTACAAGAGATAAGTTAAAGGAAAGTGTTTATGATCGAAAGATGTAGACCCAACCTTAGAAATGATAGGGTTTGATAAAGACCCAGTGAGAGACAAACGATTGGGTTGTTCTGGTAAAGGAGGCTAACCCAACCTTAGAGTCCGAGACATTATGTCTCACCCTTTTAAGTGTAATATCCCTAAATATCTTTTAGGAAATGGAAAATAGTAAACTTAAATATTATGTTACTGAAACTCAAGTTATCTCCTAACGGTTTAACCTTTTTCATATTTATAATCACTATCAATAGTATAAATTAGAATACTTACATATCGATTAAGATAAAGTTGCAATGGATTTTTTTGTTATACAATGCATTGATGATTTAAATTCAATAATAAATTATATTAGAATAAATTAAAATAAAATAAAAATATTTTGAAAATGGATCAGAAAAAGAAGCTTGATATATTTGTATACATAGATAAAGTTGAACCTAATGGCTTCAACATAATACTATCCTTACTTTAGAGAGAGAGAGAAGTTAATTGATTTTTTCCAATTGCAACTAAGTGATTCTCTTTGTATTTTTATTTTTTATCATTTTGTTTTTACTCGGATTGTGACAATACAAAATAAAAACATAAGAAAATTGAACAAAAATAATCGAAAAAAGGATTTATGAAAAATAGTTGATAGGTGCTACTTATTGATTAAGATTTATTTGTTGCAATTATGCATGAATATTCACGTAACAACCTTTTCTTGAACATTCTTGTAACAAACAATTTCATCTTTTGACACTCTTGGAAGCAAGAATTCACCACATGTGTTGCAAGATCACGAACATCTGACAAATAAAGTTGATTATCAAAAAAATGTAAAAAACATAATTAACTCAATTATAAAGAATAATTATAAATACCAATGTTGACTTCAATGAACTTGATTAAGCCACATCCAATCATGCAATTTTCGGGACTAGCAGAGAACATTTGAGGGCATTTTTTAGTGCAACTATCAACACAGAAAATATGCAGGAGGAACTTCTATTAAAGGCGCACATATCAATTCACATGTGCGATGACAACTAACTTTACTAGACTCATTTGACTCAACGTGCACAAATGGAAGATTGCAATGATCAGCTTGTGCGAAAGCCAACATAGCCATGATCATAATCAATACTCCAAAAGTTTTCATCTTTTTCTTTGCCTTAACTCTTCTTCAAGTCTTTACAAACTATTTCAGGATTTTATATAGGTTAAATTTGTTAGGTTTCAAGAAAAATAAACATCATTTTATAGGTATAAAATAAAATATGCACTTAAAATATCTTTAACTCTTCTACAAAATTATGCATCAAGTTCCTTTAAGATTTTGCATCATGTGAATTTAATTTTTTTTTAAAATAAAATATAATGTTTTAACAATGTTATTAAATTTAATTTTTTTATAATACTTAATAAATAAAATAAATATTTCATTGATAACATGATATACTCCTCCCACCCCAAAATAATTGTTGTCCTAGGTTATTTTATACAGACCAATCAAAAATAATAAATACATGAAAAAGAGTAGTTTTGCAAAAATAATAAATACATGAAAGAGAGTAGTTTTACAAAATTAATCATATATCATCATTAATTCATTTAAAGATTTTGTTGTCAATCACTAATATTATAAGAGATATAAGTGAAAAAGTTAATTAATGTTATATTGAAAAGCTAAAATGAAAATTATTTTGGAACAATCTTTTTTTCCTCTTCCACTATATATCAAATACATACATTAAATACGCATATGATTAAATACATACAACACACACATATATTAAATGCATACATTAAATACATATATTAAATGCCTAAAATAAATCATATTTTACATTGATTAAATATATTTAAGAGATATGTAATTTTTTAGTCACTATAACATTAGGTCTAAGTGTCATTGATTTTGTTAATGATCTTTGTCAAGAAATTTGTCTTATCATCACTTTTAGTGGGTCTCTTTTTTCAATCTTTTTTTTATTCACTATATTCAAACTTGAGACTTTTCTTATATAACCAATTAATTTGATATTTGTTCATCACACCCATGAAAGGACAACAGAAAAATGAAATGTGATATTGTTTGCTAAATGAAAAACTGTAAATATGATTATATTGTCCTTATCAAACACAATCCTAAACAAGAGTTGATGGAAAATAAATTAAGAAACATGTTTCTTGGACAAAAAGATCAAATTAATTTAAAATAATTTATTTACTCATTTGGTTCATATAAACATTCCAAACAATATATTACATATATTAATACATCAATATTTAATAAATATAACAAGTATTGCATCAATAACATTATATAATACAATAAAAACATATATTACATATAATAATACACACATCAAATGCACATCTTAAATACATATATTACATACATATATTAACTACATACATTAAATACATATATTAAATACATACACGAAATTTAAATCATACATTACATTGATTAAATAAATTTCAAAAATATTTATTTATTTTGTCATTGTATCATTAGTTCAAAGTATCATTGACTTTGTTAATGATTAATCATCATCGAGAAATTTGTCTTATTATCTTTAGTAAGCTAATTTTTAAATCATTATTTTATTATCTAGACTCGAAACCGAAAATTTTCTTATGTAATCAATGAGTTTGATATTTGTACATCACACCAATGAAAGGGCAATGAAATATAAAACGTGGTATTGTTTGCTAATTTTAAAACTATAAATATTATTATATCATTCTTTTCAAACACAATCATGTACATGAAAATAAATTAAAAAACATGTCTGATGGACACAAAGACCAAATTAATTTAAAATGATTTAATTACTTATTTGTTTCCTATAAATATTGCATCAACATATTACACATATTAAATTCATCAATATATAAATATTGAATCTATAACATTATATGCATACATTGAAACATGTATTACACATCTTAAATACATACATTAAACACACATATTAAATGTGTGTATATATATATATTAAATACATACGTTAAATACACACATTAAATTGTATATTACATTGATAAATATGTTTAAAAAAAATGTCATTGTAACATTAGTGCATATTATCATCAATTTTGTCAATGATTAATCTCCATCTAGAAGTATGTCTTATAACCTTTAAAAGCTCTATTTTTCGACCATTTTTTATTCATGATGCTTGAATCCAACACTTTTCTTATGTAGCCAGTGGATTTTATATTTGTTCAACACACCAATGAAAGGACAACAAAAAATTGAAATGTGGTATTGCTTGCTAATTTTAAATCTGTAAATATCATTATATCATCATTTTCAAACACAATTCATGACCAAGAATTGATGAAAAATAAATTAAGAAACATGTATGTTGGACACAAAGCTCAAATTAATATAATTACTTATTTGATTCCTATAAATATTGCATCAATATATTACATATATTAAATTCATCAATATTTAATAAATATCATAAATATTTCATCAATAACATTATATACATACATTAAAATATGCATTATATATCTTAAATACATATATTAATATATGCATATTAAATACATACAATACATACATTGAATAAACATTAAATTGTATATTACATTGATTAAATACATTTCATAATTTTGTTTGTCAATGTAACATTAGTGTGAATTATTATCACCTCTGTCAATGATTAATCTCCGTCAAAAAAATTGTCTTATCATCTTTAAAAGGTTTGTTCTTTCAATCATTTTTTCCATTCAAGAGGCTTGAACCAAAGACTTTTTTATGTAAACAATGAATTTGATAGTTGTTCATCACACCAATGAAAGGGCAACAAAAAATGAAATCTAGTATTATTTGCTAATTTTAAAATTGTAAATATCATTATATGATCCTTTTCAAACACAATCATGAACAAGAATTGATGAAAAATAAAATAAGAAACATGTATGTTGACTACAAGATCAAATTAATTTAAATTGATTTAATTACTTATTTGGTTCATATAAATACTATATCAATATATTACATATACTAAATTCATCAATATTTAATAAATATAATAATATTTCATCAATATTATATACATACGTTAAAACATAAATTAAATATCTTAAATACATACATTAAATATGCAAATTAAATACATATATTAATTACATACAATACATACATATATTAAGTATACATACGTTAAATACACATATTAAATTGTAAATTACATTGATTAAATATGTTTAGATTTTTGTCATTGTAACATTAGTGTGGAGTCAAGAAATATGTCTTATCACCTTTAAAAGGTTTATTCTTTCAATAATTTTTTTTTATCACAATGCTTGAATCCGGGACTTTTCTTATGTAACCAGAGAATTTGATATTTGTTAATCACACCCATGAAAGGGCAACAAAAAAATGAAATATGGTATTGTTTGATAATTTCAAAACTAAATATCCTTATCATCCTTTTCACACACAATCATGAACAATAATATATTGATGAAAAATAAATTTAAAAACATGTCTAGCCACAAAGATCGAGTTAATTTAAAATGATTTAATTACATATTTGGTTCTTATAAGTAATGTTTTAATATATTACATATATTAAATCCTCAATATTTAATAAATATAATAAACTTTGCATCACTAACATTATATACATACATTAAAACATTTATTACATATCATAAATACATACATTAAATATGCAAATTAAATACAAATATTAATTACATACAATGCATACATATATTAAATACATACCTTAAATCATATATTACATTGGTTAAATTTTCAGAGATATTTTTTTTGTCATTGTAACATTAGTGCAAATATGTCTTATTACCTTTAATATGTCTCTTCTTTCAACCATTTTTTTCATTTACATTGCTCGAACGTGATACTTTTCTTATGTAATCAATGAATTTGATATATGTTTATCACACCCAGGGGCAAACCAACATATAGGGGAGGGAGCCTTGGTCCCCCACCCCTTGATTTTTAAAATTATATATATATATATATTATTGTAATATTAAATTAGTTATTTTTATTTGAAGATTTTGATTATACAAAAATAAATCAAATGTTAAGTTGTATACTAATAAATTGTTGGTTCTAGTAGTTTTAAACTCAAGTAAGATCTTAGTTTGGATCTTGTGGATTAAGAAAAAATGTGATTGTGAGAAGAAATTATTAGGTGGTCCAAGATCATGATTCCGACCAATAATCATATGACACATGGACAATTAAAGATATATTCAATAACTACTTGACAAGAATTAATTGTCTTATCCTTAATTTAATGAATTTTAATCAATTTAAATTATCAAGTTATTTACGTGTTACATGATTATTTGTCACAGCCATAGATGATGTGATAGTCTTGAACCACCTAATAATAATTTCTTGATTGAGAGGGGAGAACCAATAAAAGTGGCCAATTAGGTTCTCATTAAAGATTAATAATCAATAAAATTAAATATTTCGTACCAATAATATGGTATAATAACAAAAATGTTAAGTTATACAAGACATTTGTCAAAAATCATTTAATATATTTTGGATTTTTTTTCTTATAAATAAGTAGTTTTTTAAAGGTATAAATAAATAATTAATGTAGATTTTTACTATAAAATCATTTGCCCCCTTAATTGTTTTCGTTGGGTCTGTCCTTGATCACACCAATGACATTGACAGGGCAACAGAAAAATGAAATGTGATATTCTTTACTAATTGTAAAACAGTAAAAATATCGTTCAATTTCAAAGAATTTCCGAAACAATAATTCATGAAAAACAAATTAAGAAACATGTCTACCGGACACATAGGTCAGATTAATTTTAAATTATTTAACTACTTATTTGGTTCCTATAAATACTGCACCAATGACAACCTATAGCAAGGATATATTATTATGTTTTAATTTTCAGTTTAACATGATATCAAACATCTTCTATTATGATTTTTCTTTTCTTATGGATATGAGATTTTCATATATCATGAGAAATTACTTTTGGATTATGATTATCATTTTCAGGATTTTTGAAATTGCAAAATAAAACTATAGTTTTATTCATTTTTAACCGGTATATTCTTTATTATATTTAATTGACCTAATTTTGCCCTAATCATGTGCCTTCATATAAATGTATCTATATACATTCAAATAATTGTGTTATTTGTATAGAGTAGAAAGGTTAAATCATAATAATTTTAAAATAAAAATAGGGTAAATAATAATTTCATAAAATAATTCATGGCATACATATATATTGTGTTAACAAATTTACTTAAAATACTTTAATATATTAATTAATATAACTTGTTATAATATGTATTTAATTGTCCTAATTTTACGATAATTTATTTTTAGTAGAAACATAAATTTGAGCCACACTCATTCCCAAACCACAAAAGTAATTTTTCCTTAATCATGTGACAAATTAAATACTAAATATAGCAATTTTAAATAGTTCCATAAAAATCCTACCAAAAAAAATATGTCCATAAAAAATTACAAAATATTATTGTTACAAAAAAATTGCTGGATTTTTAACAAAATATTATCATGTTAAGAAATATATTTATAATTTAAGTTCAATTTATTAAAATAAATTTTAAGTTTTCAAGTTTATAATTGCCAATCAATAAAGATAAATTTAATTTCAAATAGACTCAATAATCAGAGTTTCTAAAAAATTAAATATAATTGAATTCGTTCAAAAAAAAATATTTGATCATGAATCTAATAAATGTAAAAACCATTATCAAATTTCAATACTATTGAGTAATAAATTTTCAATTATCAAGTTTTAAACCCAACTAGCTTTACCAAAAGATTATACTCAGCAGATCGACCAACTAAAAGTACTGGTTTCATTGGAGCTATTGTCTGGTGCGCAACAACTAAGAGTTTCAGACGACGTACTCAGATGGTGAGGCCTCAGCATTATGTCAACAGTAAAGCCTGCAATCATTCCCAAGGTTTTTCTATATATGTTCTGGAAGCTATTTTTAGAACTCATTATAAAGATATTTCTTCGTTTAGTATTTGAGTATTGTGTATACCAGTGAATGAGTAGAGGGGATCAAGGTGCAATGACAATGTAGAAACATTCAATCATGCATAACACTTTTTAAAAAGTCACTAATTTTATTTTTCTAAAATATCACGTGACATTAAATTTTAAACATATATGTATAGTAAATATAGACTAGTCTATATTTACTTCTCACTCCTAATAAAATGAATTATATGAAGAAAAAAAGTTTTAAAAAAAACCACTAACCTCAAAGCCCAAGAGATGGGGTGGATCTCCATGAGAATTTCCAAATTCAAGGAGAAATTGACATCCCAATTGTACCCTAACTCCTAGAAACTTAAAACTTAAACCCTACCATTAACTTCTAAGAAAACATGGACTCAACGAGCTTAATTAGCCATTAAGCAAGTGCAATTTAGATAAACAAATAACCCATAACCAACCAGAACAAGGAACAGTCACTGTAGCTTACGATGACGGAGGGTGGAGGAATCTACTCATAAATAAAACAAACAATACTAAATAAATAGTAGTAAATACCCTCATCACCCTCACACCCACATGGATTCTCTGTGCAACACGACCCCACCATCCCTAAACCAAACAAATAAGTACCTAATAATAATAATTAATAACGCGTGACTTATGCAACGTTATTACAACTTCACTTCTTTCACTTAGATACTCCCTCTTCTCTTCATTCACATGTTCTTCTCTTATCTCTATCTCTTCTGCTTTGGAACCAAAACACAAACACAAGAAACAATAAAACTGATAAACACAATAACAACATATCAAGCTTTAAGTGCAAGTAAACAAACACAACACAAACAAGGTTGACAAGAGAAGTGAAAGTTGAATCCTGTGTGGTGCTGGTGCAGATATGGACTCAAACTCAAAGGCTATGTGCTTCATAACCCACCAAGCCATTTTCAACGCGGTTCGATGTGGGGACCTTGAAGAGTTGAAGGAGCAGCTGAAGAGCAAGGGTGAAGAGGGGGTTTCTGAGGTGATGTCTATGCAGAACGATGCAGGGGAAACCATGTTCTACATAGCTGCTGAGATTGGTCTTTGTGAGGTGTTCAGCTTCTTGTTTGGTTTATGTGACGTGGAGGTGCTGAAGATCAGGGCCAAATCGGATTTGAACCCCTTTCACGTTGCAGCCAAAGGTGGCCATTTGGGTAGGTTTCCTTAAATTGATTTTTTGGTTCTTTTGTTTCATTTTTTTTTTCTTTTTGACTCTTCAATTGGGTATATGTCATTTCTTGGGATTGGTTATGGGTATTGCTGGTTTTTTTTTATCATTTAAGTAAATGTCAGTCTCGTTAGTTTGTTAGTTTTTCTTGTTAGAATGGGAATCGAACCAGCCACCTTTCCCTACTTCCCTTTTTTTTAACCACCTAATCAACCTTATATCTTCAATGAGTATTGCTGTTGATGGTTTGTGAAATACAATTCACTTTAAAACCCATTAAAAAAGATGAGATTGACAGTTTTGGGTGATAGTATGTAATTATGTATGCATTTAGCTTCCATGGTTTCACAGCTTTTGAACTTAGAGGGAATTCAAAAGAATATAAATCTTTTCACTTTTTTTTTGGATAAATCTGTGATATCACCCTAATCCCTATGATAGCACTAATTCCCAATTATCAATTTTGGATTGGGAAGTTTTCTGATCAAACTTGGTAAGCCAGCATTCCAATGTAAAGATTCCCGGGGATGAAAAAGCAATACTTCAGCCAAATGCTCCATGAAGCTTTTTGCCGGAATTACATAACCAAAATGAGATAAACTCGTTCTCAAATGTTCCAAATTTTAGTTTTTAAGAATTTGGGTTTGTTTTTTCAATCTTAATATTCAAGTATCAAACTTCATGGAAAACACCTTCCAGACCTCAATATTCCACCTTCTAGGTGACATTTTTATTTCCGTTCTTTCTTTTTTCAACACATTATCAGTTAGAAGGATCAAATATTCTACTTAAACCATTAATTGCTGCAGCCTACAGATATGCCTTATTTGATTTTGATTTTATTTTCTCTATTGACTATGCTTTTAAATTGATCAAGTTAGTCATGAATTTCAGGAGGGTAGTTGTAATTTGTTTACTAAAAGTGTAACACTGTTGAACTCTTGGCTACAATTTCTGTTATAGTATTTATAGGTCCTAAAGTGGCAAAGACCAATGTAGGAGGTCTCCCTCTTTGACACTGAGATTAAGGGCACTGAGGAAAACAAAATGAAAAGCAAAAATCAAGGCAAAGGGAGAATTATTACATTGCAATTATATCATACTTCACTGCTATACTGATGATGATAATAAGGATTTGAATCCTGATATGTTTGATTGTCAATCTTTGCCCAGATATTGTAAGGGAAATTTTGAGTACTTGGCCCGAGGTTTGTAAGTTATGCGACTCCTCTAACACTAGTCCCCTATATTTCGCTGCTGTTGGAGATCATTTGGATGTAGTGAATGCAATATTGGATGTTGATGTGAGTTCAATGATGATAGTAAGGAAAAACGGCAAAACTGCATTGCACAATGCTGCTAGGTATGGCATCCTTCGCATTGTAAAAGCACTGATTGCCCGGGATCCCAAAATAGTCTGCATCAAAGATAGAAAGGGTCAAACTGCACTGCATATGGCTGTGAAAGGACAAAGTACTTCAGTGGTGGAGGAGATATTACAAGCTGATCTTACCATATTGAATGAACGAGATAAGAAGGGTAACACAGCTCTTCACATGGCTACCAGGAAATGCCGTCCTCAGGTCAATAGAACCATAGTTGATTTCTTTTATTACGTGTTTGCTTCAGTTTTAGTATAAACTGGTCCATCCAATCTTTCATGATGTAGTGATTATGTTAGCTTCTTAGTTTTCTTGGCCATAAACAGTATGAGGTGGCAGTTCACTCTTGCAAAGTATCATGTATAAGCATCTATTATTGCATTTTCTCATTATTCTTGAGAATAAACACTCAGCTGGACAACTCAAAAAAGAAACTCACCTTGAGTTAGCTCATTCTAATATCTGTCTTTTCAGAAACTTAGTTTCAGCCTTGTTTGAGTGGTTTAATGGATAAGAATGACAGGGAGTTTTGATAAAAGTTTTGTTTCAACTGAATGCAAATGAAGATGACATGGGCTGAAAGTTAGTGATAGTTCACCTGTTCAGATGTGATAAAAATGTCAAGTTATAGACAGTGTCTTTGTCCCTCCCCTCCCCCAACTGGTTTTAAGGGTACAGTGTTTTATTTCTACTGTAAATCTATGGTTCATTCTATAACAATGCATTTTTCAAACCATAAAATACATGATACTTGTAATCAAAATTTGTTATACCCTTTAAAGATATTATTGGTGCATCAGCTAGCAATAGTAAGACATATTTTCTTGAAGCCCTGGACTCAGTTGTGTAAATAATAACATGGTGCAGAATCCAGTTCAATGAGAAGCAATTCAAACATCTATTAATCAACTTAGGTCATAGATGACCTTGCAAGGGATTTTAATCCTGTGATTTTGTATGCTAATAAAATAGTAACAATAAAATACCACCACCACACTGCCAATCTTGGATTTTGAGGAATGGGCTATGTAACTTTAACTCATTGATTATCTCCAAACTGTCTTTGTTCATGTTTGGTTCTATGTTATGTTCAAGGTTTTTGGCTGCAAGTCAAACAGAACTTAGAATTTGTAGCTTCTACCGCATTTATCAGTATTTGATGCAATTTTGTTAGATGACGTGTGTACATGACACAAAACCAAACACACAGTTCATGTGATATAAGATGAGGTTCATGCACACACATAATTGATATTCAGCTATAATAAACAAAATACATTTGTTTGTTTTTATCTCTCAGAATTGCAGCCTGCCTTTCTTGCAATGAATTTTTCCTGCCTCCACTGACACATGGTCCTCCTTATTTCAGATAGTAAGCCTTTTGTTAACCTACACAGCTCAGAATGTCAATGCCATCAATAATCAGAAGGAAACAGCCTTGGATTTGGCAGATAAACTACGATATGGAGACTCGGCTTTGGAAATCAAGGAGGCCCTTGCAGAATGTGGTGCCAAGCATGCCAGGCATATCGGGAAAGTGAATGAAGCCATGGAACTAAAAAGAGCCGTGAGTGATATAAAGCATGAGGTGCAGTCACAGCTCATACAGAATGAAAAGACTCGCAAACGAGTTTCCGGTATTGCTAAGGAATTGAAGAAAATTCATAGAGAGGCAGTCCAAAACACCATCAATTCTGTCACAGTAGTAGCTGTCCTTTTTGGCTCAATAGCATTCATGGCCTTATTCAGTCTACCTGGTCAATATCGAAAGAAGCAACCAGAGGCAGGGAAGGCAAATATAGCCGATGATGCTGCCTTAAGTGCTTTCTGCCTTTTGAACGCTACAGCTCTTTTCCTTTCACTTGCAGTTGTTGTTGCTCAAATCACTTTGGTGGCTTGGGATACAAGGTCTCAAAGGCAGGTTGTGTCAGTGATTAACAAGCTAATGTGGGCTGCATGTGCCTGCACTTGTGGTGCTTTTCTTGCTATATCTTTTGTGGTTGTTGGAGATGAAACATGGCTGGCTATTAGTGTCACACTTCTGGGGGCACCAATTCTACTTGGTACTCTA
Source organism: Glycine tomentella (assembly GCA_007407185.1). Taxonomy (NCBI): domain Eukaryota; kingdom Viridiplantae; phylum Streptophyta; class Magnoliopsida; order Fabales; family Fabaceae; genus Glycine; species Glycine tomentella. The sequence continues at coordinate 1,010,228 of PYAF01001297.1, read as the reverse complement.
GCATACTTGTGCTACTTTGTTTTTAGGCGACGCTTTGGACTCCGCAGTGATTCCCAGAGACTAGTCAAGAGACCAAGTGGAAGCAAGTCATTCTCATGGTCTTACTCGGTTAATATATCAGATGTTGATGATTATGATTCTGATCTTTCGAAGATATATGCTCTATAAGTGAGAATGTAAACTTGAACTGATATCCTTCCACCTAAATGGAAAGTGAAATGTTCACTCACTTGGATTCAGCTGCTTAATTTGCAGTTGACTAGTAAGTTTTACACGAGAAATTTGTTGGATAGGATAATACATGTGACTGATAATCCGAAGTCGGATGCAGATTTTTGTACATGGTAAAAAAAATATATATAGAAAGGAAGTTATCTTAAGCTTATATATCTAGCTCTGGATTTTTGAAAATGGATCCAGTGCATAATTTGGATTGGGTTGGACTTTAAATTTGTTGACTAATGATATATTAAGCATATTTGAGAGACTTTTCTTTGCTATAAAGTTGAGATGGAAAATAATTATTTAGGTGTTTGGGAGTTTGTTGTGGTTGAGCAAGGGAATCCAATTTGGTGATTTAGTGTCTTAAAATATTGCTTAACACTGCATCTTCCCTAATTACTTTTCCATTTTGAAGCATGATCTCCAATACAGCACTTTTTGGTTGGTGGAGGATTAGATAAATGTTCCTTTTTACGATTTGGAGGATTGTTCAGTTGGGGATAAGTATAGATACACATAATTAAAACTACAAATTGGTTGAACATACATACCCCTTTGGTGGAATATCGTTTTCTCTATAACTATGATATGCTAAGGATGAATTGAAAGGAAAAGAGAAATGTTCCTTCATTGATTAACTTTGGTAGGATATAACTTGGTTTCAACCTAGATCTGAGGAAACTTTGGGGATGCATTACTCTTCCATAAAGACACTACTCATATTTCACTACGTACCACGAGTTGTCAACCATTGATTATTTTTAATTAATATTAAGCAAAGTAAGTGTATTATGTCCCTAAATTAAAAAAGATTAGTTTGGTGAGATTATCCCGTGAAGTGATGCCTCCATTGTCTCCCAAGATGGTAGTCTTATTATTTTTTAAAAAACCAATCAAGTCCTTTTATTTTTAAAGTTAAGCAAATTTGATATGTATTGATTTTCTTCTACCTAAAACCTTTAAGCTTTTATTTTCTACTCAATTTTATTTATAAATTGAATTGATTATTTAAACTTTCAACTCAAAATTTACTAACCAAAAACGTTGTTTTTTTCACCAAAAAAAAAAAATCTTAAATTCCTCTTCAAACCATAATTTCACATTACTATAAAACCTTCAAATGTTGTCAATTTTTTTACCAAATTTCTAACTTATAAAATTTTATATCCTAAATCCATCATAAACCTCTCAAATATTTAGATATAGAAAATGAGAAATTAAGAGTTTCAAATATAAGAAATTTAGAGACCAAATTTGCTTGATCTGAAAAACAAAGACTTAATTGACTCAATTGACTTAAAAAATGTTTCGGGGACAGGAAATCAAATATAATCCTAATAAAAGGGACTATAATTAATCTTTTTGCTTGAATTTAACTAGGGTGTTCGCGGTCTGGATTGGATCGATTTTAAAGTAAAAAATCATCTGATCCAATCCCTTCGATTTGGTCATTTGATCATTCATTCGGTTTAATTTTTTTTTTTCAAATCCGATCCAATTCAATCCAATTTTTTTCGGTTTGGATTGGATCGGTTTTCGATTTTTTAAAATGTCTAAAAATAAAACTTAGAGACTTATTTTATCAAAATAAGGAGTATCTAGCATAAACAAACACATTCATTGAACAAAAGCAAACACTATTTTCTAATTTTCATTGGACAAACATGTTCATTGAACAAAATAAAGAGCAATGAAACATTATTGCAAACATGTTCATTGGACAAAAACAAACACAATTTTCTAATTTTCAAATTGAACTCATAACTTAAATGTAAAACTAAAAAGCTTAAATAGGTAATTGGATCGGTTTGTATTGGACCAATTTTTATCAGTCAATCCGAAAACCGATCCAATCCGGTGAAAATTTTTGATTTTTTTTCGGTTTTCAATTTTTAGGTTTTCGATTATTTAAGTCATCGATTTTTCAATTCGATCACCGTGATTTGAATCGATTGATGAACACCCCTAAATTTAACATCATTTAGTATCCAAAAACTACATATTCTCCATATTTGTTTGGTTAAGTACACGTCGGCAAATAAAGTCACGTCACAGCCGAAAGTGAATCAACGAACAGTGATCAACTCATTATAGAGGATAACTCTTACAGTTTTTCCTACTAGAATTATTGATAAATTCCTAGCAAAGTATTTTATTTGAAAAAAAAATGCTTTTACTAGTCGTGGCTAATGATTAGAAAGGGGAAAAAAGGTCCCATGCATATCAAATCAGAAGCAATTGCGTATCAAGAAATAATGGAACAGTGATCAACTCAACAAATAATGAAATTAAGTTGTATCTGATCCCTTTAAAATGCTAGGCAATTTAAAGAAAGATAGAATCCGCTCTAAAAAATTAATAAATCAGTTTGATATTGAAAAGTCACAAATTTATTAGATTGAAGAGTAATTTTCAATTTTCAGCAAAACAATTTTATTTCAATAAATGTTTTGACTAGTCCTAAGCCACAAGTTGAAAAACAAAATTACTCCTTCCCAAAAAGAAAATTCCTTGCGAAAGACAACTTGCAAAAACACACTAAAAAATAAAACTTAAATCAGGGTAAAGATACGAACAATTTTCGCACCTTCTCTACAACACGAAACTAAATCATTCCATCCCGAATAATTTTTGCCTTCTTTTCACCAGTACGAGACAATCAAACAAGAGCTACCTAGCCATGGTTTAATCTCGCCGTTTCAAGTTAGTCAAGTACAAATTTGTAACTGTAGACCCAAATTAAACAGGTAATCACAGGCTTTATGTCATTAAATTTAACCAAATGCTCTAAACATATACGACTCTTGGAGAGTATACTTTAACCAATTGTGCAATTTCTTCGTGAAAGTAGCTAATTCCTTATTATATTTTTCATATGGCAGTATATGATTAACAGGTAGACAAAAGATATTTTACTAAATCAAATATCTCCCTCTAGTCCACATGGTTTTTAATAAATATAACCACGTGGGAATCACGTTGTACAAAGTCAAAAGAATAGCCAAGGAAAAGCCCAAGCTTATCTTGATTCAAAAAGCCAATTTTTGCCATCCCAACTTCTATAACAAGTGGAATAAAACAAGCTACTATGATTTACAATTTTACAAATCAGACCGACCCTTTCAAAGTTGACATACTTTAACTTAGACCCCATGAGCAGAAGCAATATTAAAATTATAATTGTAGCTGCCCTGGACCTCTCTTTGATGATGATCTTGAAGGAGGAACATTAACTTCAATAGACTCAGGTTTTCTTGGTTCTTCCTCTCTTTGTGGCTCCTGCATGTAATGCTGTAATAACATCATAAAACTGAACAAAGCAGGATAGCTAAAATGATGACAAAAATAATACATAAAGAAAATATACTATGTTAAGCGATTAAAAATCAGGCACCATCTCTCTCTTCCTCTCCATTTCCAATATTCTCTATATTCTGTGGATTTTTACCCAACAATTTATGTGAAACATAAAAGCAAAAAATACAAAATCAACATGCAGAATGAAGAGGTCAGCAACCTTTGACAATGAAGTGGACATATTGCGCGACTTTGCCTGTGTTTTGGAAAGCACCCGATGCTGATGCTGCATTTTCTGAAACTGTTGTAGCCTTGCAGCAAAATTTATTCCATTGCGTGAGCTACCACCATCTTCGGCTTCGTCACCATCCTCAATGGTTCGAAATCCATCAGGCACGTTATGAAATTGGTAGGGATCCCCTGAAGGCATTCTTTTCAACTGCTCGCCATTGAATGAATACGATGGCACAGCTTTTAAACGAGTTTTTAGTATCTTAAAGGCGGCACTTTGCTGCACATTAGTATAAAAAGAGTTAATATATAAACATCAAACCATGTATTCCTGAAAGACGACCTGCCTAAGAAATAAAAATTAACAAAACTATCCTCCCCATCCCACAAGTCTTCGTTATTCATTAAGTGTAGATAGTAGAGGGTATAACTGGCAAAAAGATCAAGTTGATACATTCAACAATAGTTATTATCAAAAGAATCACAATTCTTACTGGCCAGACAAACATCTCCAGGGAAAAAAATAATTATATATATATATATATATATATATATATATATATATATATATATACTGACACAATGGTTAAGAAAACATGCAAGTGAAACATAAAAATAAACTTGCAGAAGGCATTATACTCAATGACACAAGGGTGTCAAACCTTGTACCAGTAGATTCTAAACAACAGCTTAAAAACTAGGCATACCTTTTAAAAATGTATTCAGGTGTATAATATCTAGATTGAACAAATTTGGTCTAGCGGAGTATTAATCCCAAATAGCAAATGTCTCAAAAATGAGATGGATGCAAAGGAAAGTAAACATATGTAATATACCACATTCCTTCTTTTGACATAACAGTGCATTGAAACAAGAAAATTGGCTTTATTAAGGAAATAAAGCAAAGCAAAGCAAAATGTCACTTCTAAACAAAGAAAAGAATATAGAGAGGAGAAAATTCAAGTATCGTAACCAATGCAATTCTCAAAAATCACCTCCAAAGAAGGATATTTGAACACATCCCATTCATACAAGTAAATCAATGCCTCAACAACTTCTCAATAGGTAAGAAGAAATTGTTTGCAGATACCTGAGGAAGCAACATCAGAAGACCATACAATGCCTTGAATAGCCAAATATATCTTCCAGGTTCAAGAAGCTGCAAAATTAAGTAATGACTTCAGCACATGAGAGAAACCATTTAAAAGGATAACTATCCCTTAACACAATTAAAAAGAGGACCAACCATTACTTGATTCATCTCATGCAAGAGAAAATTACCCTTATGAAAACACAATGAAGATATGGCAAAAACTAACATCAAGATTGGCAATAGTATAAGGTGAGAGTGTCAATAAAGGGCACCATAAAGGGATTGTGAACCACATTAAATATTCCTACATATGATTTTATGTTTATAGAAACAATCAAGATTTCAAATTATAACAGCTGATGTATTCCATCATTTTTCCTTCCCTTAAAAAGGTTCCACATCACAAAGGATTTTATATGAATTCTATTACAAATACACAATTGCAATTACGATAAGTTATATTACATATATTATATATTACATCAATTACAAAAATGGGATCTTTCTGAGTATGCACCCTTGATATTCAATCCATAATATTTAGTATTTACTGTAGAATATTCTAGAGTATTAGAAGTAGTTGTGGAATATTCTAGAGTATTAGAATAAGTTGTATATAATGAACCCTTTGGGTTTCAATCTGAATGAATAAAAAGATTCATATTACAATATGGTATCAAGAGCAGGTTTTCCTGTTATCGTTCTGCAACTCTGAAGCATATTTTTTTATAAAAAAAGGCCTTCCCTCTTTTGGTTTGAAGTGACTTATGGACTCTTCTAATAATACGGGTGAGGAGTTTCGTGCCTCTCCTAATTCTGATGGTGATTTCATCTCCAAGACTGAGTATGAGCAATTTCAAAAGGTGATGCCTCAATTTGCTGAAGCAACTAGTCTTGTTGCTCAACAAGGTACGACATTCCATATTAATGGCAGTAATCGTTGGATTCTTGATTCAGGGACTTCTGATCATATGACAGGTAATGCAACCTTGTTTTGTTCTTATACCCCTTACTATCAATTGTCACGAATAAGAACAGTCGATGGCAGCTTCTCTACTATTGCTGGAAAGGGATCCATTAAACTTTCTGAAAACATTACTTTGAACTCAGTCCTTCATGTTCCCTCTCTTACTTATAACCTCATCTCTATCAGCAAACTTACATCTGAGTTAAATTGTGTTGCAAAGTTCTCTGTCCATGCTTGTGTTTTTCTGGAACAGGACTCGGGGTTGAAAATTGGCAGTGTTAGAGAGGAAGAAGGGCTTTACTATTTTGAAAAAGATCCTAATGAAACATTTTTTTGCGCACCACTCATTATCTTTGTCTAATGATTGTAATGATGTTTTGTTGTGGCATCGTCGATTAGGACACCCAAATTTCTTTTATCTTCAAAAGTTGTTCCCAAACCTATTTCTCAATAAAAAAATCCAGTTCTTTTTCTTGTGATATTTGTCAGTTTGCAAAACATCCTCGTGTTTCTTATCCTCCTAGAGTTCATCATGAATCTTCTCCATTTACCTTGATTCATAGTGATATATGGGGCCCAGCCCGTGAGAAAAATATCTCCGGTGCTCGTTGGTTTATTACTTTTATTGATGATCATTCTAGGGTATGTTGGGTATATCTTTTAAAGGATAAGTCTGATGCTGCATCCACCTTTAAAAACTTTCATGCTATGATTCAAACTCAGTTCCAGACCTCTATCTAAATTCTTCGAACTCACAATGGTACTAAATATTTTAATTTTGTTCTTGGAGACTATCTCACCCAGCATGGTATTCTCCATCAAAGTTCTTGTCCCAACACCCCTCAACAAAATGGGGGGGGTGGCTGAAAGAAAAAATAGACATCTTCTTGAAGTTGCTCGAGCTCTTTTGTTTACCATGCATGTCCCTAAATATCTATGGGGGGAAGCTGTCTTGCATGCATCATATCTCATCAATTGGATGTCTTCTCGTGTCCTAAATTTTCATTCCCCTTTATCTTGTCTTACTGACACCTTTCCTTTTTTTCGGGCTCATTCTTCTCTTCCTCTCAAGTTGTTTGGCTGCGTGGCTTTTGTACATGTTCCTCCCCATCAAAGGTTCAAGCTCGATCCTAAATCTATTCGATGTGTGTTCATAGGATATTCTCCTAACCAAAAAGGTTACAAATGTTACTCACCTTCTCTCCGTAAGGTCTTTGTTTCTATAGATATCACATTTTATGAGACACAATCCATTTTTCCTTTGACTTCTCTTCAGGGGGAGTCTATTGGGGTAGATGAAGATAAGTCTTGGAAACCAAATGAGTTTGTTGTTCTACCTTTGCCTTTGGAGACAGGGGGAGTTATTGTGCAGGAGGTAAGGCGTGCAGGAGATAGGACGAGCTACTGTGCCAAAGTCTGGAGATCCTCCTGGTAAATGGGGAAAAATTTACAGCAGGCGAAAAACACTTCAGGAGCCTCTAGACTGCCAAGATTTTGACTTGAGTCCTAGTTCCAACAACCCAATACCTGAATGCACTAATGCAACCGACCTAAATTTGCCTATTGCTCTTCGAAAAGGTACCAGATCTTGTACTGCTCACCCTATTTCTCATCATATCTCGTATGAAAAGTTATCCCTAGGTTTTCGTGCTTTCAACACTACCTTAGACAGTACAAAAATATCCAAAAACATCCAAGAAGCACTTGATGACCCAAAATGGAGGAATGCAGACTTCGAAGAAATGGATGCACTTAAAAAAATGGAACTTGGGAATCTGCAGTATTACCCAAAGGAAAGAAAACAGTAGGTTGCAAGTGGGTGTTCATAATAAAATTTAATGTAGATAATAGGATCAACAAGTATAAGGCAAGATTGGTTGCTAAGGGATTCACTCAGACTCATGGGATAGACTATCAAGAAACATTTGCCCCAATTGCCAAACTTAATACTATCCGAGTTCTACTATCATTTGTTGCCAACCTTGATTGGCCCTTGCAACAATTAGATGTAAAAAATGTCTTCTTGAATGGAGATTTACATGAAGAAGTTTATATGGATCCCCCACCTGATTTTGAAAAAGGAGACGGATCAGTATGCAAGTTAAAGAAGTTTTTCTATGGGCTTACACAATCCCCTAGAGAGTGGTTTGAGAAGTTTACCAAAGCTGTGAACGGAAGAGGATTCCTCCAAGCTCAGACTGATCATACTCTATTTTATAAACACTTTGATGGTGGCAAAATTGTTATTCTCATTGTTTATGTTGATGACATAGTTGTCACAAGAAATGATTATGAGATAAACTCTTTGAAGCAATGTTTAGCTGATCAGTTTGAACTGAAAGATCTTGGAGTTCTCAAATATTTCCTTGACATGGAGGTTGCTCATAGTAAGGCAGAAATTTCTTTAACTCAGAAGAAATATATTCTAGACCTGTTGAAACAGGAATGCTTGGGTGCAAGCCAGCAGAGACTCCAATTGATCCTAATATTAAATTGGGAATTGAAGATGGGAAAGAAGTTGACAGAGAGCAGTACCAGAGATTGATGGGGAAGTTGATCTACTTATCTCACACTCGGCCTGATATTGCATTTGTGGTTAGCATGGTTAGTCAATTCATGCATTCTCCTAAGGAAAAACACCTTAGTGCAGTTTATAGAATCCTCAAGTACCTCAAAAACACCCCTGGTCGAAGAATGCTCTTTCAAAGAGGACACAAGAGGATGATTGAAATCTATACAGATGCAGATTGGGCTGGCTCGGTAATAGACCGAAGATCAACTTCAGGGTATTGTACCTATGTCTGGGGAAATCTTGTGACTTGGAGATGTAAAAAACAAATAGTTGTTGCCAAAAGCAGTGCAGAAGCAGAATTTCGGGCTCTAGCCCATGGTATTGGTGAAGGAATCTGGTTAAAAAGATTTCTTGAGGAATTGAAGATCTCTTATTCCCTACCTGTCAGATTGTATTGTGATAATAAGGCTGCTGTCAGTATTGCTCAAAATCCAGTTCACCATAACAGAACTAAACATGTGGAGGTTGATTGTCATTTTTATCAAAGAAAAATTGGACGATGGTAGTGTATGTTTGTCATATATACCTACCAAAGAGCAGACGACGGATATTCTTACCAAAGGATTACACAAGCCCACCTTTGAGAATTTAATTAGCAAGTTGAGAATGATTAATATATATCTCCCAACTTGAGGGGGAGTGTAGAATATTCTAGAATATTAGAATTAGTTGTGGAATATTCTAGAGTATTAGAATTAGTTGTGGAATATTCTAAAGCATTAGAATTAGTTGTGAAATATTCTAGAGTATTAGAATTAGTTGTGAAATATTCTAGAGTATTAGAATAAGTTGTGGAATATTCTAGAGTATTAAAATTAGTTGTATATAATTCATATTACAATATTTACCAATATCATATTTATATAATGCTCTCTCAAATTATGATACAGGATTAACAGAGTTAGATAAATTATGCAAGTAATGCCTATTAGAGAACTCATCCTATTAATATGCTAACCTCCACCTTTTAAGTTTAAAAAAATAAAAAAGAATGATGACTGCATCAGAAGTATGATTATCGCAGATTAATTGTCTGCTAAAGGTTTGATCCCAACAAGAACCATTTAGTATTTGGTGTGTGGTAAGATAAATGAAACCTAAAGAAAAATTATCATATATGGGAATAAAATAATTGTTTTATAGTTTAACAAAATAAACACAATCAACCATTCATCAAGTCCATATCCATCATATTTTACCACACTAAGTACAAAATATGTTATTAAAAGATACATGCTGATGAAACATGATGTTTTAATTAAGCACCTGCAATCGAAGATAAGCAAAGATTGGAGTTTCCATCAAGCGAATCAATTTATCCAGTTGGACCAAAAATTTGACATTAATATCCTCCTCCTCCATTGATTGAATCACAGCACTGGCATGTTGGTAAGTCTGTTGGAGAAGACAAATTTTATTTTAAAAAAAGGTCATATGATTCATATCCACAAAAAGACATTGTTTACAATGTGTGCATATGGCATGTGGCATGTGTGCACTTGCTAGAGAGAAAAACTTGAAATTGAAACCAATAATCAGAATCGTGTTGTAGAGACCTACCTGAGCCAAAAAGCAAAGACTTATAATTGCCATAGGAGAATGACACCAAGAGGCATACAGAGAAACATACAAGTCCTTCCCAACAGGATTTACCAGTGATTGGTTCAAAAGATCTCGAATCTCAGATAATTCTGATGATGTAAGTAAGATCAAATTCAGAGCCTGAAATATTTTAAAAAGGGAAAAAATTAAATGCAGATGAATACTGCTTCATTACATAGGACAGTCTAATTAAAAGAAAATCCATTGTAGCCATTATTAAGCACTTGAAAAAGTCACAAACCTGAACCATAATTGACGCAAAATCAAAATCAGATTCTCTTTCTAATATTGTAGAAAGTTCACGGTAGACTCTCTCAGCATTCAAAAGAACACAAAGGCGACGGACTATCAAAGCACCACGCCTGGATTTATAATATAAAATTAAAACTTTATTGAATGAAAAACTGCAAGAATTCATAGGATAAAGGAAAATAGCTTACTTCTCCAAAAGAGAATTATCTAGTCGGAAATTGTGCACTAGAAAAACAACAAGCTGGCGGAAGTGGTGGGGATCTCTTGCAATGCATGCATGAACATCAAGAACTAGAAGCACAACCTATTTAATATTACCGAATTGAAATGAATTAAGGTTAATTAAAGTGAATTATTGATTTCCCAAATTACACAAAACAGCATACAAGGAAAAGTTACAAAAAAATATCACTTTTTATCCATTGAAAACTCAAGCAATCTTTAAAAAACCAAACCAAAGATAGAAAGAAATGGTCAGATCCCCAGGTCATCATTTGATTGGTTTGACCACAATTTTTTGGTTAGATCATGATCGAACTGTGGTTGAACCAGATAATGTTCAAACCCTAGACGTAGCCGGTTCATGATCCCAACCAGTTTAAATGGATTATTTGAAACAACTTTCAAAGTATTGCTTAACAGTCAAGAAGGCATATACAAGATATCTATCTCTATGGCCTTCCAACAAAACCATACACTCATTTTTCAGAAACAATTTTTCATTTAAAAACCACTTGAAAGTGTTTTTAAGGACATTTGTTAGAAGTTTGATAAACCCATATTTGACTGTATTTTGATGTGAGTTTTAATGTCATATTCATGTATTTTGATATATTTTATTTGGCGAAACTCACGATTTGGTATAAGTTTGTGAAAGACAGGTGCTTAGGAGGCTTTATGTAGAAAAGCATTAAAACTCTTAGATTTTTGGAGTCAATCAGAAGACTATGCTTATGGTAATTTTGTGTGTGTGCCGTAATTTTGTATGCCAGTGGTCCGTCTGCAACACTTGTCACTTAAAGGTTGTAAGGATCACCTGTCAGATTTAAATCCTAATTGAAGATTAATTAAGGAAAGATAGAAGGAGGGCAGAATATTATAAATAAGGAATGAGAGTCTCTCTTTATAGTGTTTTTTGTTCTATTTACATTCTTGAGAGTTACGAGAAAGAAGAGGGTCGTGCGGAAGTCTCTTAGCTGCAAAGAATCAAAAAGATCACAATTAGGACGGATTCTGGCCAATTCTCCTTTTCTTTCGGTACGTCTCTGTTCTTTATTGGGATTTCTAGTTTTGCCATGACCATGAGCGACTAGTCTCCCTAGTTTAGGATTGTGATGTAATTATACTCTTGTACCCATTTACTGATTTTAATGAAAACCTCAATGTTTTCCATTCAATTAAATATCTTCTTTATTCTTTATTTGGAATTGGTCACTGTGAATCTTAATCTATTGCATTCCAATGAACATTTGATTGACCTAAGAAAAGATTGTTTCTACATAACTTGCATGATCAAACTAGTTATGGAAAATTCCGGTAGATTAATTAATTGATCATTCTTGTTTTGAACTTAATCATTTGACCTAATACGATATTTCTATTAAACCATGACCAAAGGTTAATAATTTAATTTGAGAATACCAGTAATCGACAATATTTGGGATTTTGTTAGAATTAGAATTGGGAAAAATTGGGTTACATGTGAAATCACAATCCTAGGTTGCTTATTATAACAGTTTTCACATAAACTATCTTTGATTCTTATTTACTAAATTGAGCAATTGACCACAATTATCTTTCATTTAATTTAACATTAATTGTTTAGCTTTACAAAATTGTTTGGGAACACAATTGATCATTTGGGTTCGATATCCAAACTTTTAGTCCACAGTTACTACTGCATAGGGTACACTTGCCCTTGTGCGAATTCTATTTTTACGCATCAAAGTCATTGTTCGTGATATCAAACTTCACTAATGAAAAAGTGAAAAGTAAAAATTAAATTATAAAGCAACAACATTGTGCTTTCATCCTTATGATCTTCAATTTTATCATCTTCCATATTCTCTCTCAAGAAAACTACATATCTTAGAGAAACGATGATAGTAGAAGTAGACTCTGAGAACCATAACAGGATGGAATCGGAAATGGCAACTGCCAGCTTTCAATCATCATATCTATGTAATTGAAGCACAACCAACATCATCATTTCTCAGTATAATATGGCTTGCAGTACCTAGACAGCCCCTTTAGCCAATAGGGCTTGTGCTGAATGGTCTTCCTCATTTTGTCTAAGGATGTATTGTGAAAGGAGGCACGGGCAGTTAAAAAGGGATATGAAGTCTTCCCAATCATAAAAAAAAAAAGTCCAATCTCTTTGCATATCATCTCATATTAGAACAAATTTAATGTATCGACCCATAAAAAATACTCCCTCCTGTCCTTTATATAAGAAACAAATTACTAATTTATCAAGACCAATGAAATTAGTTTAGTTAGTTAATTTTAATTAATAATGTCATGAACTAAATTGTGTTCCCTAAATACCCATAGAATTAAATGGTTTAAATAGTAGCTATACTTAATGACACTACATAATTCAAGAGATAATTTTTCCCACCAATGACTGACTTAATAGACCAATAAATATATCCACTTGCATAGGTAATGAGTGGGTGTCTTATTAATAGATTTCACAATACATTGAGGATATAAAAGGACATTAGCAATTCAAACATCTAAGAGTGGGTCTATGTTTCTTATAATTAGGATAAAAAATGCACTCATTTGTTTCTAATATTAAGAGGACCGGAGAGAGTATTAGAGAATAGAAATCCTAGGCCACTCCAAATTTCCAAACACCTAAGGTAGGTGGTTACTTAGCATCTCAACTACTTGTGTGATTGTTTAAGTTGAAAGGATATGTATGCACTATAACTTATACCGGAGAGAGTATTAGAGAATAGAAATCCTAGGCCACTCCAAATTTCCAAACACCTATGGTAGGTGGTTAGACTTAGCATCTCAACTACTTGTGTGATTGTTTAAGTTGAAAGGATATGTATGCACTATAACTTATCTATGTAATATTTTGATAAACACTATGCACAAAGATCACAAGAAATAAATGATTGGCTTGATGAAATAAATAATAGAAAGAAAAAACATGCCATCACCAGAACACTACCTCATCAGATGAATCTGAAAGTGCTTTGAGTAGGGTTTCAAATATGTCATTCAGAAATGTCAAAACCTGTTTCAGACAAGGAAAGTCTTCAGAGAACATGGACGTAAGGGAATCACACCCTTACAAAATATTTGATGCAAATTGAAAAAGTAATTATTCAAAGGGGCTGACATTAAGAAAAATAAAGTTGTGCACAAAAGGGAAAAGATTTCCAAACTAGAAGGCACGGATACAACACAACATGGACACAAATATATGTCAAAATTCAAAAATTGCAGGACATGGCACTTCTATAATATGCATAAAATTAACAGTTTTGCTAACATCAGTCCTTAGAGCTGATTTGTATACATCAGTCCTTAGCAACTAAAGGTGGAAAATTTTTCTCCGGGAAGAGTTCATTATTTCAACTTTTGTATTTCCAATGCAATAAATACTTTATTTCCCAAGAAATAACTTTCCATTTGTAGTTGCTTCAAATTAGCTCTAAGGGATGATGTTAACAAAACTGTAAAACAAAGCTAAATGAACATAAAATAAAATTCTTAAAATACATGAGGATTAATGCTAAAAAAGAGCATGAGTCATCTAAACATAATTAATTAACTGCTACAATTTATCTTAATATTGTAGTATTCCAATTTGTATTTGTATAAAAGTTGTAAAATGCAGCTAAAAACGATTGAAGTGTCCATGCCATGTCCAACATTAATGCATGTTTGACATGTGTACAACACATGGCTACTATTTAGAAGTATCATGCTTTCTTGACAACAAACAATAAATTTGTACACAAACTATATTTGTGTGTGTTGTGTGATAATAAACAAAGAAAAAAGTGAGAGTAGCATAAATGAGAATGCTAAGATATGTGGTCAGGACACCGTCACACAAGAAAGGATAGCGTACATAATGATTAAATACGAGGAGATATTAGTGTGGTTCCCATCGAGGATAAGAAGGCACAAAATTGTTTAAGATGGTTTGGACATATGCAAAGAAAGCCACTGAAGGCACTGGTGAGGAAAGTAGATTGCATGGCCTTTAGCCCTGTAAAAAGCGATAATGGGGGAACAAAAAAGACATTGAAGGGGATCCTTAAAAGGAATCACACAGAGTAAATAATATCCAGGGAATTTGATTGTTGACTGAACCTAGTGATGTCACATGATCCATGTAGCCAACCTCATCCAATGGGATAAAACAATTATAGTTGTGATAAAGAAACAAAGTTATGTTATTTTATTCAGTTTGGTTGTCATGACAACATCAAAGTTATTTGCAAAATTGAGTGAAGGGCCTGGCTGTTAAAGCTTAGAAAACTTAAAATTCTATAATTCAGCATTTTTTTTAAAAGGTTCCTTTTTTCCAAGAGCTATTTTCAACCTCTGAGGAAAGTCGTAAAACAGATTTTTATTTTAGGTTTTTGCTGGTTTTTTCAAAAGCATTGCATTTTTATTCTGAATTTTTTAAGATATTTTTAATTTAAAAAAAAAAAAGAAGCCTTTTTCAGAAAAAGCACAAACAAGCATGCACTTAATGGCTAAGACCTTTTCTAACTATAATAAATTAAACCATATCAAATAAAATCACAGCAGATCCCTTATTCCTGGAATAACCGAAAGGAAAGAATAATCTCATTTGATATTCAAGCAAAACGGTAAAAATATAAAAAGAAAAAAATAGCATTAGTTACTGGTTAAAGCCAAGTAAATTCTATTATTAATCAATAGAAATAAAACTCTCAAGCAAACCTATAATCAAGGGTCGGTCATGATATATAAGGCATAAACAACAGAAAGTTTCCAAAGATTTCAGAAACATCCAAAGGGGCATGGAATTGAGCTATATGACAAAGACTCCAAGGAACACATTAAGAGACTAGATGAAGTCAGCATATTAATAGCAGCCTAAAAATATATCAAAATAAAAGATGAATTAAATTGAATCACCTCACTACGATGTCTGGATAAAAGGGTTGATATCCAGTGCAAAGCTTCAATTCGGGTAGCCTCCCATTCACTAGATAGTTGCCTAACCAGTCAAACCATTCCCAAAATCATTCTACAGAATAATAAATGCAAAACAGAGTTGGCTAAACAAAACAGACCCTCATAATCATTTCCCTTTATATTCTTGGATTCCCAAAGCACTATACAAATCAATAATTTTTTAATAGAAAAGTATTTTCAAATTGAAACCTAGCCATTTTCCCAGGTAAAAAAAAAAAAAAACTACACCTCCTAGCAATGGAGAGGATTGCTCCTACATCAAAGGCTTCAGCTGGATCAGCCTTGATTGCACGTAACTCTTCATTGGTTTCACGAGCAACCTTATACATGAGCAAGAAATTATTCCAAAACATTGTTTTCCAACCAAAATTAAACATCATACAAAACAGAAAATTTAAAATGGTAAATTAAAAAAAAAAGTAAAGAGGAGGAGAAACAGGGAAAGCTCAAGTAAGCCTACCACTCTAATTTTCTCTTCTTTATCAGATATGCAAGGCAAAACAGCTCCAAGAATGTCAGCATAATATGGAACAAGCTGATCTCCACCAAGTTTGACAAACTCATTTATCTGTTAAAACAAGAAAACACACATTATTTGAGGACATTAATAATGATCAACAGCAAACAATACATAATAATTTTGACTAGATGTCAAAACATTGCAATACCACTCACCCATGTGATAGCTGTTAACCTAGTAAATTCATCTGGAGAACCTGCCCTTTGTACCAGTATTTCAGCCATTCGACCATAATCTACAGACTTCAAGAGTAGCACTGCTCGAGTCAGAAAATGACAAATGAACAAAACATTTTGCTTTTCTTTCAATATATTAGATGAAAATGATGCACACTTGTACATCACAGTTAATCAACACAAAATGCACAAACAGTAAGGAGTCAGCAAAGAGATGAACCCTAAAAGATGGGAAACATATGAAAGCAGACAATGGCTGTAATAAACCCTCCCCGTGAAGCTATCAGGAAAAACAATGCCCTAAAAGCAGAATTGTAATCTGAATAGTTTCGAAAGGCTTGCTACTCCAACAAAAAGGAAAAAAGATACATTAGTAGAAACCTTACTGGTGAATTCTTAATCTCTTGAAGAAACTCAGAAAGAGCTGAATCAGCTTGTTGACGTATTTCATGACTTGAATCGCTCAACATATTAAACAAACCTGAGATGTTTATGAATGATTAGCTGGTTTACATTGATGTTGTATATAACATGTCAAGTGAATAGAAACATAAATGTTGATTCTTCAGCTGATACACTTACCATCAAGAAAATCAGGAAGAAAACCAAGCATGTCAATATCTGGGACACTGTCCAATACAGTAATCCATCCTACCAAAAACTGACGGACATATGGATTCAGTACATTCATGCGCTCCCTCAACAATGGTATAAATTCTTCAATACTGACAATCAAGAAAGTAAAATGGAGGGGGCATGAAGCATTACAAATCAGTCAGAGATCTCTGTACTCACAAGTCTTTTGAAATTTAAAACACAACAGGATACAGAGAAACATATAGCATAGAAGTAAGAAGAAGGGGCACCTGAACTGATCACTTTCAGTCACAATATCCTGTTTGAATAAAGTAACATTTAATAATTATTAGTTAATCATAAGGGAACAGTAATTCAAATCATTATTAAATCAATACCTATTCAGAAAGCATCTGATATGTACAGTTATGCACACATGTAAATCTGCTCAAAGGATCATTGGAGTTCAGGAGAAAATTATTATTATATTATACCTTAACAAGTCGATCTAAGAGATGAGCAGCACTTTGTACATTGGCATCTGAGTCTGCAGAAAGCTTGCATAAGGCATCAAAGATCTGGTTGAAGAATATAATAAAATCTCCTCTCACAACCTAGCATCAAAACAAGATTGACATTGGAGGATTGTACATTATCCTATTAAAGGTTTATATGGGTAAGCAGAATTAGATCTTCACCTTTGCTATGTTGTATAATGCTTCACAAGCATAATAACGAACTCTGCTATCTTGATCGGCAAAAGAATTTAATACAGGTGGTACAATTTGCTGTATAATACAAATATGTAGGTAAGAAGGAAAACAAATACACACATCAATTTCATACTTTTAGGTGAAATCATCTATTTTGTTCTTTTAAACCTCGTCCTAAAATTTTGAACCATGTTAACATCAGCTTAACAGAAAGAACAGAACTAGCATCCAAAGTAATTAGCATCTTTCATGTCGATAACAAGAACAGTGAAATTACACCTATTATATTCCATTCACTGACATGCTTGAAATTGCAGTTTTATAATGCTTTTGTTTTCAAAATGCCTTGTGCTATAGATGCTACAAAAATGAGGCTAAAGAAGGTTCAAACTATGGTAAAAACTAAAAAGTCATCAAATCTGCTTATGAATTACAAGACAAATAGTTTTTGCTGAATATTACAGCATTTCCAATATTACAGAAATAGATATACAGCTAAAATATAAACACAACTTCTGAAACTGAAAAGGAACTATTTTTATGGCAATATATTTGAAAAACATCCCTCAGGGAGCTTCTGACTTGTAGGTCTGATTAGATGGAATTATCTGCAGTGCTGACATAACTTATCAAGTCAATGTGACTATCAAGCAGTACCCTATTTTTATCTTAACTATAGGCAGAAAATAACACCATGCCATATAATTAATTGTTCATACTCATAATGTTAAGAGAAAATCAAAGACCATCAAAATTAATCCATAATTAAAGAACATGAAAAGGGTTTTTGAGAACTTCATAATTATTTCCACACGTAACAGCATATTAAACAATTAACTGACGAAACATGTATCCTTTGTGTATATATGAGGAAAATAAAATAAAATTAAAAAAATATCAATAAAGTAAAATATATAAGAAAAGTATGTTTTTGAGTTGATATTTGCTTAAATTTTTTTTCTAGTAGTAGATCATATCTCTAATTTTATCCATAAAATTAATAATATATTTTTAAAACTTATTATTTATTAGAACTTAAATATTTAAATAATTATGTAAAAACAAAAAACGAAAAAAAAAAAAACGGTCCCCCATTTAATACACTCCTGGATCCTTCTCTGTCCATGAATATTCTCTTCCGCTAAAACCCAGTGACCACTACCAAGCTTCTAAGATACAGCACCCAAAATGAAATTTGCATAATTTAAATATTTAAGAAGTGGGAAGAGTTCAATCTAATCCATGACAAAAATAACTAGCGATGGGCAATCCCTTACCTCAAGATGCTGAGCAGCTTCAGCAGTCAACCCAACAGTAGCAGCAGCTAAGCTTATCAACCCCCCCTTCATTAATTTACAAAAAAAAAAAAATGCTCAAATTATAGAATTCAAACTAGAATTAACCCAAATTAAAGATAAATAACATAATTAGCACTACCTTGCGATGATTTGCTTGTGGCGAATAAGTAAATTCTGCAGTCAACAAATTGATCACAGCAGTTATCCTATCATGATCCCCAGCACCAGCAAGCTGCTTCACTATCCCCTCAACCTATAATAATAATAAAAAAAAAAGCCCTTTAAAATTCACCAATGCCCTCAAATTTCACTAAATTGAAAACAACGACCAAAAAAAGAAAGGAAAGAAAAATCACGATTCTTGAAGAGAGAGAAAAAAAAAAGAAAAAGAAAAAACCTCAAGTGCAGCATTCTTGCGCTTCTCGTAGAGCTTGTCGGCGAGGTTGCGAAGCACGGCGGCCGGAATCACCGAGAGAGCGTCGGCCATGGCAATCAAAAATTCGAAGAACGAATTGGGAATCAAATTCGTTTGCGGATCTTTTCCTGCTCCAAACGCAACATCGTCGTTTCTTTCATTCCCTTAGGAAACGGAAATCACGAAGTGAAAATTGGAAATAGCGAGGTTTTCTTTGAGTTTCATTTGCGTGGGAAATGAAATTGAGTGGGAAAAATTGGAAATCGGATCTGAGAAAAACGAAAATTGAAATTGGAACTGAAATTTCTGAAACCTAGATTTCTTTCTTTTCTTGGATTTTGGTAGTATTTTCTTCAAGAGTTTCCGTTATTTGTGAAAATAAATGAAATTGGTAGTTTTTTTAAGATACTACTAATAAGTAATAAGTAAATAACTACATAATTAAGCTGTCAGTGACTAAAGAGTCTAGGATTTGGCTATGTCGAATTGAATGAAAGAGAAATCACGGAAATGTCCTTATTGAGGGCAATGGTATCTTCATTTTTTGGTTTTTTTTCATCATAAAATTATTAAAATGCATATTTTATTTAATTAAATTATAATTTTAGGTCTCTTATAATTTTAAATGTAAGATTTTGATTTTCTACTTTTAAATTAAAAAATTTAATCTTTTTTATTTTTAAAAAAGATCTATATATTAAGTATTTTTTAATTTATAAATTTTTTATAATTTAAACAATTAAAACTCTTTATTAAGATATATAAAAAATAATGTTCATACATTTAAATAAACAAAAAGTAAGTATTTTATTGTATTTTTTATGAATAATTTTACAGTAAAAATAATCATGTATATTAAAATAAATTTAATTGATAATTTGAAAAAAAATAATTCTTTACTAATAATATATAAAAATAGTATTAATATTATCAATTAAACAAAACAAGTGTCTTAATAATATATTATTATTTTTAAATAAAAGATTATAAATTTAATTCTTATTAAGACACTTTTTATTTTTAATATAAACGGTCATGTCAATTTCACTTCATATTTGAATCGACCAAAAAATATAATTTAACCTTCTATATTTTATAAGTCACAAATTGTAATGCAGTACTATATTTTAGATTCTATTTATCATAAAGATTTTACTTAGAAGGATTAAAAAAATTGACATCATTTTACATTTTTATGTAAATTGAAATATTTCTCTAACAAAAGTTAAAAGTTAAAGACTAATTTCTTGAGATACTAACATATTAACATCTTTCTATAGATGTTTTTTCAAAATCACAAATCATAAATTGAATACATGATTAAATTTTAAAAGAGAGTATTATCTACTAATTATATCATATCATATTAATAAAACTTTATTTTTCTTTAAATGAGAAAAAATGATTTTTATTATGTAATCGATAAAATGAGTGGCACTGACAACTTCAACCAAGTAAAAGAAAAGAAATAAAATGAAAAATAATTTAATTCTATCCCTAAGGCTTTGTTTGGGAGAGAGATTTTGGAGGGGAAGGAAGGGAATGGAAAGATTTAGGTAGAGAGATCTCCTTGTTCGAAAGTTTTAATTTTTGAGGGAAAGGATTTGAGGATTTTTAAAACTCCTCTGAAATCCTCTAAAACTTAAAAATTGTTATCCCCCTATTTGGGAGTTTTTAGAAGGAAAAGTAATAGAATTACTATCCTACCCAACCAATGTTAATAAAATTATTATCCTACATCAACTAGTGTTAATAAAACATCAAAATACAAAACACTGAATCATAATTCAAGGACAAAATTATAAAAGTATCTTATTAACTATCTATTTCCCTCTGTTAATATATTTTTAACTCCTAAACAAGGAGGAAGAAACTTCCCTCATTTTCCTCTGTTAATAAAATGAGGTAAGTTCCTTTCTTCTTGTTTGGGAGTTAAAAATATATTAAGAAAGAAAAATGAAGAGTTAATAAGATATATTTACAATTTTCTCTTATTTCAAAAATTAATACATTCTATATTTTACCCTAACTGGGGTAAGATAGTAATTTTATAAACACTAACTGGGGTAGGATAGTAATTTTAGTTACTTTTCCTTTTAAAAACCCCAGATAGAGGGGACAACAATTTTTAGGCTTTAGAGGATTTCAGAGGAGTTTTAAAAATCCTCAAATCCTTTCCCTCAAAAATTAAAACTCCCAAACAAGGAGATGTCTCTACCTAAACCTTTATCTTCCCTTCATTCCCCTCCAAAATCTCTCTCTAAAACAAAGCCTAAGGCAACAAGTGGTTAAATGCCCCTCATTTACTTTAGCATATCAAAAAGAAAATAGAATGTATCAACCTAACAAGAAATCTTACATATTGTCACCAGGGAAAAATGCAGAAAAAGAAGAGAATCAAATAATCATCTCATAATCAATAATCCACTTGCACTTAAATCCCAGTGCTGCTCGTCTATGCTTGCATGTTTGAGAGAATTTTTTCAACTCCATTTGCATATCCATCACATTGCTCCTTTCTGCAGCCAAAACATAACTTTTTATATACCAGTTTCTACAACTGTTTGAAAATACTAATTTATTGATAACAAGAATTTTTATGCTCAATTTAATGACTAAAGAATTGAAGGATTACATTGATTGCAATTGTGATATACAATTGGTAGTATCAGGAAGATCTGAATCATGATTAGCATCTACTGCCCAGTTGGTAAACCATGTAATGACATGAAATTCTTCCTTTGTCAATCCCAAATCTAGAAAAAATCTTTTATCTGCAAGGTTACAATTTCAGTCAGCTAGTAACCAAAACTTATCATCACATCCATAAGAAGGTTTAAATACCCAGACTACATTATTTACTAGCAAGGCAGAAAAAAAGTGATTACTTATGTAGTATTTCCATGGGCAAAGGTGGTGACATATTGCTAAAGCTGTGTACTGTTCACTACTATCTTTTCTGTATTCAGGAAAGCAGCATCTCAAAGCTAAATCTGAAAAAAAAAAATTGCATAATCCTTTTTTTTATAGTCAATAAAATAATGACCACAAATTTAATGGCAATGCTTATCTAACTAAATTGCCAAAGTTACCTGTTGCAGCTCCACATAGATGTTTACCAGTGGCCAGAAATGGAACTCCTTGCAAAGACTCAACAGCATTCAAATCTAAATCTTCAACTGTGAGAGTTGGATTTTACAATTTTATAAGGCACAACATCATAGATAAAAAAAAATCTGCAATACAAAATTATTATGAAGCCAAAGCAGAAATAAAATTGCAAGAAATATTAATAAAGCAAATTCATCAGGGGATTAGGAGACTTTTAAATGATCACAGCTTGAAACTGACTAAACTTTAGAGAGCATAACAAAAAACTAAGAAGAACTTAGATTAAGACATAAGCAGCCAAGCTGCACAAAATTTTTCAGAAGAAATGTTGGCTGTAAGTTAAGCCAGAAAAATGCATTGTTTTTCATCAAGAGTTTTTAAACATGTATTCATATGAATCATGTAAAGCAGGGGGAAAAACAGTGAGAGAGCTCATACTAGGGGCAAGTCTTCCCGTAGTCTCTTTTTGAAACATTTCTATACACTTCGATAAGGTTACATTTACAAATCCAGATTCTTTTATTCACATTTCTATTCACAGTTCTCAAGCGCTCTAACATCAAGCTCTCATTCTATGGCAATGATCGATCAGCCTGGCAATAGCATTGGCCTAATGTAAATAAACAATAAATAAATTAAAGATCACTATAAGATCAAACAATTCAATAAAGAGTGTTTATAAGTGATCCGTGGCCTCAACTCCCAAGCAATGTGGGACTTTGCGGCTACCAGAATAGGAGCATTGAATGATTATTACTTTTCCAAGTAGCTTATGTCCTACCTTCAACTTGTATGATTTCGCTCCACTAGAAAAACTCTTTTGATTCCATGACAGTCTGCAAGCATTTGTGTCAAATACCCTCTATCAGCTCCATACTCAACCACTGCAGGGACATCTTCTTCTCAACTCTGTACTGCACATTCAGATGGTTTCCCTCCAAGAGAATTCTTCAGCACACCAAAGTTTTCCAAATTTCCCACAATATATGCCCGCCGTGTTATATGTTTCTCTTGAAATGGCAATTTCCGGCAAACAACTCAAGTTGTAAATAGAAATCAAACCCATTAAACGAAGTTAAATTCAGTTTGCCCCATCTAGTTTGGGTTGAAATTTATCAAAAAAAAAAACTAGGAGTATAAAATGCAATTATGTTAAAAATAAAATAATACGGTAAAATCCATATATTTCTTAAAAAATTAGAGTAAAATATATTAAATTAATTTATTGGAAATAAAATTTGTCAAATATTAAAAATAAAAAGTATAATTAAACCTGAATTTTATTATATACCAAATCATACGTGTGAACTATTGACTCACTGAAATAATTCCCTGACCCAGTATGATTTTTGCCACTGGAAATATATTATAACACTGAATATATATTTAACCATTTTATTATATGATAACACTGCTTTTAGGTGCATCAGTTATATGGTACCAGACGCAAGATTTTTGCCACCTGCCGCTGCTCTCTGTTCACTATTGAGTGTCGCGTGACTTATACATAATGTCTTCCTCCAACGCTCTCAGATCATCAAAACTGGTCTCATGGAAGAGCGTTCGTACTCTCTCTCTCTCTCTCTCTCTCTCTCATGCTTCTTTATGCACTATCGACTGTTTAGTTCCCAAAAAATAATTCAACTATGCACATACACTGCTTTCAGACGTTCATTTATTCTAATAGTGCATTTGGATTCACGCTTTTTATATGATTTTTCACTGATGTAATTTTCAGAAGCTTGTAGTTACAGCTTCTATATTTCAAACGTGATTCTTCCATCTTCAAGGAGTTTTCCAAAAACACGTTCTTAAGCTCTTTTGACGCGTTTATGCAGACTGGGAGGCTTCAGCAAACCCTAGCGGATTGCGTGGAGCGGCAAGGCAAGGCGTTGCATTCGGGAAAGGTTTCGACGGTGAGACTGTGTCCTGAACGCGCTTCCCGAGGCAGGTACTTCGATTTTCGTTCCAATTTCGTTCCCGCCTCTGTTGAATTCGCTCAGGTCTCGCCCCTCTGCACCACTCTGTGCAAAGGCGGGTTCCGAATTCGAACCGTGGAGCACTTGCTTTCGGCTTTGGAGGCTTCGGGTGTCGATAATTGCAGGATCGAGATTGAGGATTCCGATGCTCAAGGACACGATGCAGAGGTAACTTTATCAATTTTATCCTTAGGAGGTGTTTGGTAGGAAAATGAATACCAAATGTGGGAATCTAAGATTCCCAACCTAGGATTCCCGGGAAACTAAAAGTTCTCCCATACTAAATGCCCCTTAGAGTACTATTTTTTATTCAAAATAGTTAAATAAAGGAAAAAGTTATAGAAAAAATCCTTAAGTATTGAAAATCATGCTAAATTGTCTCTCAAAGTATTGGAAAATTCTTCAAATTAATTTTTAAACATTAGTGAAGTATATCAACATAAGGACTAAATTGATGGATATTTAATACTACTTTAGGGATTACTTTATATAATTTTATTACTTTAAGGACTATTAAGGAGACAATAATACTTTAATGACCAAATTGATAGTTTAATTGAAGAAAATAGAGAAGAAATATAAAACAATATAGATGTATTTCCTTGTAAGTTTGGTTGGAGAAGAAATGAAAAGGAAACAAAGACAAAAGTTGCTAAATATTCAAAATTTTCCTTCCATTCAAATTCCAAGCTCTTCTATCCTCTTATTTCCACCTTACCAAAAATTCTGTTACTAAACAAATGTAAGAATTTAGGATTTCGTATAGGTTATCTATATATTGTTGATAAAAAGGGTGATGTAAAAACAAAGCTACTATTAAGAAAGTGAAGGGTAAAATTTTGATCCTGTAATATTTGGGTTAGACTATAAATTCTTAAGTCCGTTTGGATATATTTCTCTGTAAGCACATAGGAGAAGAGAATAAGAAGATAAAATGAATTTTGAGTTTTTTTTTTCCAGAAGTTAAAATCAACTAATCACCTCAGCTTTTGGAGAAGTTAGATGAAAGAACTTCTATAAAATTTGAAGTGCATAAGCTGATTTTAACTTATGGGAAAAATTCAATTGAGTTTACTTTCTTATTTTCTTATCCTATGTGTTTATAAAAAGGTTTATCCAAACAGGTCCTTAATCTACATTTTGAACAACTTATATCAACATATGTACACTCTACTATAGTTGGCAAAGTGGCAAACAGAATAAGATATCACAATTTCAACCAGCTGATCAGAAACTACTTGGTCAAAAACTTTAGTTCATTGAAAGCTCGCTAACTGTCCCAGTTTGCAGATACTGGTTATGAAATGAATTCCCTCCAATCTATTGTATAGTATTGGTTTATTTATGTTTCTTGGACATTTTCCTTTGCTCTGCTTTTATCATAATAAAGTAAAGTATTTTGTGGAAAATATTGATGAATATTTTATCTTTCCTCCTTTCCACTCCACTTTATTTAGTTCTTGTAACCGATAGTTTGTATTAGAAATTTATGTGTTTCTGTCATTTCTAATTCTCATACAGATTCCTATATTTGATGGGTCAGCTAGGGAATGGGTGGCTGCAGTGGAAGAAGTTGGCTTAACGGTGGCCACTGATCTTGATGGCAAAAGTGTTGAGAAAATGGCACCACACGTGAATGAACCAGTGTATGCTTGGAGAAATGATTCTTTTGTTGCTGCATTTCCTTCAGAAGTGGTTCGAATAACTTATGGCATTAACTTTTCGCAGGTAAAGATAGGTTGATGATACATTGAATTGAGATTTAAGAATATCAATCATCAAAATTTTCTTGGCATGTCATTTAGAGATTTCTATGGGCTAGTTTGGATAAATTTCTCAAAAAGCACTTATAGGAGAAGAAAATAAATAGATAAGATGAATAAATCTTCTCGTATAAGTTAAAATTGGTTTATCCACCTCAACTTTTAAGAAACTCTCTCATCTAAATTCTTCAAAAGTATAGGTGTATGAGTTGATTTTAGCTTTTTGGTTCATTTTACCTCCTTTTTTCTCCTATAAATACTTTTCAATAAGTTTATCCAGATTGGCCCTATGTCTTTATGTTCTTTATGTTTTTTTATTTTTTTTAATATACTATCCTTACCAGATATCTATTATCAAACAAAGGGATTGTGTTTCAAGGATTTGAGCATTACCCCTGTTAATCTGCTTCCCATTATGAGAACAATCTTTAGATTTGTGTATAAAGTCAAGATTATAGCATTTAGTATTTTAGTTGTACAGATAAAAAGAACTTGGTTGCTGGCTGGGTACATTTGGACATTTGGTTGAAGTAGGCATTTTAAAGATAGAAAATGCTAAATAAACTTCTGTAGAGGAAATGTAAAATGATGCTTACACTATAAAATGATGCCTTAGTATTTTTTTTGTAGGGCTCATTGTCCTAGGGAAATGTAATGCTTGGCAAGTTATTTTAAGGTAAAAAATATATAAATCCTGATTCTGGATTTAGATATTTGTGTATGTTATATTTAATTTTATTTGACTTTAATATACAGACACAAGCACACATGGTGCTATGTCCCAATGTCTTGTATTTTATACATTAGCCATGTCTATGTGTCTGTGTCCATGTCTATGTTTGTGTCTCACAAACACCTTTAAGTGCCAAGTTTCAACTGTCCAAACTAGAAGGTTTCGTTGTTGGCAGCCTGTCCACGTACCACTTGAAGCACGCTGCACCTAAGCATATTTGTTTCATTGGAACTTGGGGGAATATGAGACACTCTTTTAGGCTGCTTTTCCACGGATTCATGTGTATTAGAGTACTGTAAGAGAGCTGCAGTTATTCAACTGCAGTCTTGGGTAGACTTAAGCTAGTTAGTTAGTTCACTTAGTTAGGTCCCCATGACAGCTGTCCTAATAACAGCACTATCTATAAATACCAAACTGTACTCTCAAGTTCAGTGGTTAATGAAACAGAAGTTTCTTCCCTCCTTTCTTTTGCAGGCACCTGTTATTGGCTGCCAGTGGTTTTCTACACCCCCCTTGGATAATTTGGTATATTCCATGCAGATAGCTTTGTCAAGAACCTTCTGCATTTATGAGGAGGTTAGTTCTAATGTTTTTTCATTTATAATATAGTTATTGACATAATGGTTTATTTTCTTTACTGTATATCATATAGTGGAAAACCAATTAAGATGTGAGATGTCACTTGTATGTGGAACTTGAATCTTGAACATTTGGTGGTAAGTTTAAGTAGATATGAGGGTAGCTTCAAATTGTAAAATACCCAATTGCAGTTTACTCATATGCCTCTCTCTGCCTTAAAATTTCTTGCAGGTTGAGCAAATGCGCAATGCTGGTCTTATCAAAGGAGGTTCTCTAGAAAATGCCATTGTGTGCAGGTATATACTTTGCTATATGATAGAAGTGAACAAATTTGATAGGCTATGATACTAGAGTAAATAAGTTTATGCAGCATTACTTAAGATGAGTTTGAAACAACACAAATAATTTTGTGGAGATTCCAGACTTGGTTGCATATCTAACATAAAATATTACTTTGAGATGAAATTAATCACATTGAATCTGTAGATTAGGCTGGAGTACACATGAAACTTTGATTCAGTAATATGCTGGCCAAATGAAATGATGTTGGTACAAAGTTGCAAACTGTGTAGATAGTTCTATGGGATCTGGTGATACACGAGATAGTTATGCAATGAATCATTGATGATGCCCATGTTGCCAGATGTGCTTCTTAGCTTTATGTTATTCATTGTATAATTATTACTTTATTTTATTTTATTTTTTGCAGTGCCAGTAAAGGTTGGTTGAATCCACCTTTGCATTTCAGTGATGAACCATGTCGTCACAAGATCTTAGACCTTATTGGTGATCTGTCACTGTTTGCTCAGTTTGGGAATCAAGGACTCCCAGTGGCTCATATCGTTGCATACAAGGCATGTGCCTTTGGTTCTGTCTTCCCTATATTTAATATTCTTATTTGTCAATTTGGCTTTCATTGTGTCAAGATGATGTATTTTGTGCAACCTAATTTATTCAATTCCTCCCTTTTGAAATATTTAAATTGGCTTTTTATTGACTTCATATGAAGCAAAACGTGCTATTCATGTTCTACAATCCTATTTCCGGATTAGTATTATGCTCAAGATCTGTGATGAGTATGCTTTTTAATGCAATTGATCTATCCTTGATGCAGGGTGGTCATGCATTGCATACTGATTTGGCACGCCGCCTGATAGGAATGATTTGAAAGGCTAACATGTTGCCAATGGTTGACTAAGAAGTTTTTGGTATTTTAGGTGACTTCGTGAAAGTAGTTGTTCAACCTCATGCTTTTGAGCTCGTATTTATGTGCAGCCAAGGTGGACGAAGAATATTGAAATGCCTAAACATCTTGTATTATTATTCTGTCTCTCCATTGTTTCTCTCGTCATTAATTTTGTGATGAAAGCATCCAAGCAAACCATTTTGTAAAAGAAAGCCATTCAATTTCCCATCATTTCAGATTTTATAGGGAAGCCGGTATAGCCATAATCAAGCTCAAAGATGCTTGGACAACATTTGATGGAATTATGATTTAATTCAATTTTTATGCTAATAATAGGAATCCATCTTTCAAATCTCTCTAATGAATTTTGTAAACCCCCTTCCTCCCTCCTTTTATCTTCCAACTCCCCAACCTTGTGTTATCTTATTGCTAAGATATGTTTTTTTATTCTTATAAAATTGGAAAAAATTCGATTCTCGTTCCTGGAAAAAAAAAATTGTATGTTTTTAGTCCTCATAGTTTGGCACGGAATTAGGGTTGATTAAAATCGAACGTATGTGTTAAATGAATTTAGCAATTATTAACAATATAGTAAAATTATTATACAATCGAGTATTTATATTAGCTGTTTATAATATCAATATTCATACATTTTTAATTGAGTTTACCATTTCAATATTAAAACTATATAGTATATATCATTATTGGTTATTAATATATTTAAAAAATATATATTTAATGAGAAATTATTTAAATTTATTATAATATAGCTTTATTTAAAATTATTCTTTCTAATTGTTTTATATAATTGTATAAATTAGCAATATTAATAAGTACTTTAAAAAATGAAAATGTGTATAAGAGAAGTATACAAGAAAAAGCACTATAAAATAAATATTATGTTAAATTGTAGTTTTGTTTTCTTTGACATTTGACAGATTATTAACAAATAATTATAATTAATAGTTATTAAGTTAAATATTAATAAATTAAAATTATTAATTATTAAAATTTTAATAAAAATTATTAATTTTAATTCTCCTATTGTGTTCTTCTTTCTCCAAATAATTCTTTCATCTTCTCAGCACATGACTTTAATGATAATAGCACCACATTAGAATATTAGCTTTTATACCCATAGTTTTTATTTATTTTATAATTAATTTTACAATTCTATTAATCAATAATCGAGCAAAGGGCATCTGTCCTTTCGTACAGAACACACTACACAACACCACACTCTGACCTCAACGTTTTCAACAACTTCAACTAAGCACTGCACAATCGCTTCCTTCTCTCATTTCTATCTCCTTTCGCTTTCAATCACCGTTTTCCCAAACACAAATCCGTGTAACCAAAAACTCCGTTTCCGTTCAACTTCTTCATACTCAAAACTCTCCTCCACTTTTTATCATTATTTAATTATTTATTAATAATAGTAATAATTTCATTCCCCTCTTTGCTTCGAGTTTAATCAATTTCAATCATGCAACGCTCTCACTCTTTCTCTCTCTAGAGAGCTCGGCCTGCCATGTCATCACAAACCACCGCCACGGAGGCGCCGGAATCCTATGCGCCGCTGCTACGTTCCGGCAACGATGCCGGCCGAGGCCCAGCGCTGGCGCTCCTTCTCGGCCGCGCCGGCCGCCGTGGCCCATCCATGCTGGTGCGGGAGACGGCGGCGCGTGAGCTCGAGGAGCGCCGCGCTGACTGGGGCTACTCCAAGCCGGTGGTGGCGCTAGACATGTCGTGGAACATGGCCTTCGTGGTCGTCTCGGTGGCGATGCTCGCATGCACCACCGCCGAGCAACCGAACACGCCGATACGCGTGTGGATCGTCGGGTACGCGCTGCAGTGCCTCGTGCACGTGTTGCTCGTGTGGCTCGAGTACCGGCGCCGGAGCCGGAGGGACTCGCGCCGCGGCAGCCAGAGGGCGCGGGACGTGGAGAGCGACGCCGGCAACGGCGACGATGACGACTACAGTGACGACGGAGATGGGAGCTCTGGCAACACGTCTCGCTCCAGGTGCGTTCAGTTCAATTCAATTTTGTTCATATTGAGCTGAATTGTTCTTTTGGTTTCGATGTTAACAACTTAAGATTTAAGGGGACTTGGTTTTTGGGATGGAATAAGAATCTCTTTAATTGAGTAGAGTAGTGTTCAATCCTTATTTCCACATTTCATTCATTAATTTAAGTTCAGCTCAAGTTTTGGATGGATTGGTGTTTTGTAAGAGATAAGATCATTTGTGGGCTTGCACTTGACAACATAAGCATATAGTATAGTTGTTTCCGTGAAGGTGTCATGGACTTCTTGAAGATATTGAAGCATGTTATAGTTATGTAAATTAAGTTCTTTCAACATTAATTGATACAGGAGTGACCAAGATAGCCAATCGAATTTCCTTCATAATGTACTATGCTATACATGTTCTTTTAGATTTTACTGTGACTTATTTACTGCTTTGCATATTACCTGTAGGTTTAGAGATATTATTGCAATTAATATTCATTATTTTCCCCTTTGTATCAGCCTTCTGGTATAAAATTTTCTGTATTCTTGCAATTGTTTATTCTTGTGGTTATTTACCAATGTGATAGATTCATCTTTGGACCTAATTAATGTGATAGAGGAATAGTTGTTCTATCTGCTAAAGGCTTTTAAGTATATAAAGTCTCCAAGACTTCATGGGTAGTTAAGAAATGGTATAAATTGCAGTCACTATAATGTTGTTCACTAAATAAGGGTTAGTCTTGATAGTTGACAAAAAGATTGTTAGTATATGTCTGGTAATATTGAAAGAATTTATGGTTTGATTTAGGCTTCAGTAAATGTTATTCTTCTGTAGATATTTTTGGCACATAAGCTTTACCTCAGATTGTGTACTGTAATGTGAGGACTAACCGCAGTCCACAGGACAGGACTATCATATCTTTGGGAAAAGGAAACAAGATATCTGTTCTTATCCCAAATACCTTGGCTGATGAAGCATGTTAATCTGCTATAGTCTTATATGCTGTTTGCTTATTATATTATACTTGATACTTCTCTGGACTGTTCTTTATAATTAAGTTTGGTTGACACTGATTTTGATTATTTAACAAACAGATTCACAAAACGATGTGAGTCGTTAAATACCGGGGTTTCATTCCTTTGGTGGATAGTGGGCTTTTATTGGGTTGTCTCTGGTGCCAATATACTTCTGCAAGATGCCCCGCGATTGTACTGGTAAGCCTTTATTTCTAACATCTAAAGTAATGTTTGTATATTAATTTTAATATTCTGATATCTATCTATACATGTAGAGTCACATATACAGATGATTTGCTATTTGTTCAGGTGCCTGAACAATGCATATACATATGAGATCATTTTTCATTTATTTCTTTTGAGTAACAGAAGGATGGAGATTCCTTTGGGTACCTATTGTTTTTAAGAGGGTACTGGCTCCCATAGCAACTAGTGACTAATATTTAGCCATATTTTACACATTTCTTTTTATTTTTTTATTAAATGCTTATTGTGGACATTCATAAATATATCACTATGGTCTTTCAAACACAAGTGATGCCATCAAATTGGTCGTAAAGGGCTAAAATTGATTTCATTATTTGCTATTGATAGATTAATTTGATGTCCCCAATAAATGGAGAACAATTGTGATGCTGGGTGTAATTGTGTGGACTGTGGAGGATCAAAATGGGCATTTACTGTATTCCACTTTTGAAAATAAGATAAGCTTTAGTTGTGCTTTATCCTTCTTCTCATGCAGCCATGTGTTTTTTCATATTGTGTAGTGACTTGTGTTTCAAACTTTTATATCAAATTTCTTTTTGTCTCTTTAGTTATTCAATCAAAGTACATTTTTAGTTTTTATTTTTATTTTTATCAAAACCCATTTTTTCCAATCAACATTAAGTGTAATGAAGAAACCATTTTTTTAGTTAGCTTTTGGGGTTGAGTTAGGCCCAAATTCACATTTTAAGAGTTTCAAATACATTTTATATTTATTTATTTTTATTGCCTATAAAATAATCTATCAATTAAAACAATATTTTCTTAAAATATTTGTTGAATTTATATAATTTTACATATATTCATAAATATCCATGCAATGTATGGATACTTGCTAATTCTTTTTATTTGATAAATTGTTTGCTGAATTTTGTTAACATTACTGACAAAAAAATATGTTTTTGTAATTCTACAGGTTGGCTGTTGTCTTTCTGGCCTTTGATGTCTTTTTTGCCATCTTTTGTGTTGTCTTGGCATGCTTGATTGGCATTGCTCTCTGTTGTTGTTTGCCCTGCATCATTGCTATTCTCTATGCTGTTGCAGGACAGGTATGAACGAAAAATATTTTAGACTGACTAAAATATTTCAAAATAGTGAACCTTCTAATGTTTCTCCTATTGTTTTGCGATAACATAGGAAGGTGCGTCAGAAGCAGATCTTAGCATGCTTCCGAAATACAGATTTCGAATATTAAGCGATGTGGATAAACCTAGTGGTGGAGCTGGATCAATGGTTCCCATAGAAACCGGCAGTGCTTACTTGGCGAATGAACGAACACTTCTAATCGAGGATGCGGTATGCTCTTCTCAAAATGCAATTTATTTTTGTCTGATGTTCATCACTTCTATGAAATACAAACTGATAATTCTCTGATTTTCTATTTCGATCAATGCACAAAGAGTTATATACTGTGGCTTCTTGTGTTCATGTGTGTGAATCTGGTTAACCAGGAGGGAAAACAATAAATGCAATTTCTACAACTAGTACTGAAATTGTCGTTGCCAACTTCAAATAGTAGTTTCATGGTTTCTTTCTTCGGTCCATATTCGTGAGTTAATTTCTAAAATCCTTGATATTTTAGAAATTTGTGAAATAATTGGTAGAGTTTCAAAGTTTGCGTTAAATATCTGAACTGGTGGTATTATATATTTTTTTCCTTCCAAATTTAATATGTTAAGTTTAGAAGGTCCAAAGAGGTTACAACCTAGTACCTGGGTTAAAAAATGATTTATATGAAATAAAATAATTTATTCATTATCACGCACTACTATGAACGAAGTCTGAGAAAATTTAAAAAAAAAAAAAAAAAAACTATATTTGCATTTTATTCTCCACGTATAATGGCCCATGAAGCATTCAACTGGATCTCATTGAAAGTAAATAGAAAAATGCATATCTTTAGCTGCTTTTATGGTGCACTTCTTTTGCTCTATTCTGAGTTCTTTTGGCAGTAAAGGAGGGGAGAAAAGAAGTGTACACTTTGATGCTTATTAAAGATGAAGTCACCAAGCAAATAATAATAATAAAACAAAAGGGTTAGCTAAGGAGGCTCTTATTAGTATTAAGTGCTACTTATTTGTGTAGATAGTTTTAATGAAGATATTGCTAAACTATTCTTGAGAGAGGAACCTAGTTGAAAATGTATGTAGGCCTGAGCTCTTCTAGTATGTTGTTTTGTGGTCTAAACTCAATTATTATGATTTTTTATTTAATGCAAGATTCAAGCTTGTATATGTTTCTCTAGAATAAATTATTTCCATTAGAAAAAAATACTTGACTTATAGAACACTTCATTTGTGGACTGTAAAAACAGTCTGCTACAATTCAACTTTTGATTTTCAGGACTCTATTTTATTATTATCCGCTGTTGTTGCTTTTCAGGAATGTTGTATATGCCTCTGTTCATATGAGGATGGAGCAGAGCTGCATGCTCTTCCCTGCAACCATCATTTCCATTCTTCTTGCATTGTGAAATGGCTGAAGATGAATGCAACTTGTCCTCTCTGCAAGTACAATATTCTCAAGGGAAACGAACAAGTGTGACAGAAAAGCTAAGAACCTACCAAGTACCAACTGGGTGTTTCAACAACTGTTGTGTAATATGTATATATAATTTCAAGACAAGAAACAGTTTACCTCCTTACTTGCTGGGTTTTGATGGTTGTTTCGTTTAGCCATTTCTGTAGAGAAAAGATATATAGAGCATTCATTGATGAATAAGTTAGCAACTGTAGTCTACTTAGAATTGTTTTGTCCTTTGTTAGATTCAGAGTTGTCCAATTTGTAGATTGTTCATTACTTTTCTTACGGAAACTAGATTGTTTCATTTGCTACTGGTTGAGTCATCGTAGGTTTTATTAATTTGATTGTGTTACATTAATCCTTTTATGTATCTTGTTTATTTATGGACTATGGTTTGAACTTTCTTATTTTATGTAAGGATGTGAGTTTCTTGATTAGGCTATCAAAACTACAGAAAGAATGTTACCCATTGAATTTTAAGTATCAAAATGAGAGGCAAAAGTTTCTCATTTGATCCAATGAAGGAGAAGCAAGCAGCTTATCCATCTACTATAAACAGTACAGAGGTTTGGCACAAAAGATTTGTCCATTTTCATCATGCAACTGTGCTGAATATGCAATCAAAGGAGTTGGTTCATGGCTTACCTCACTTAGAGTCTGAATTACCAAGTTGTGATGATTGTCAATGTGGAAAACAAGCAAGGTTGCCCTTCAAACTAGCAACTTAGAGAGCAATAGAGAAGCTGCAATTGAGTCACACACATTTGGCCAGACCTCAAAGAATTGCTTCGCTTAAAGAGAGTAAATATTACATCATCTTTATAGATGATTTCACTATAATGTGCTAGATTTACTTTCTCAAGTCTAAGTCAGAGGTTTCAAGTGTATTTTGGAGGTTTAAGCAATGGATTTAAAAGCAAAGTGGCTACATGATTTAAGCTTTAAGGTCTGATAACGGCAATAAGTATACTTCAGAACAATTCACCATCTTTTGTGAGGAAGCAGACATTGAGCATCAATTAATAGCTCCTTACACCCCTCAACAAGATGGGGTTCGTGAAAGGAAGAATCGAATGATAATGAAAATGGTCATATGTGTGCTTTATGAGAAAGGGTTGCCAAAGGAATATTGGACAGAGGCTTTAAACAGTAAAGTATTTTTGCCAAATAGAATTCCCACTAAAGCAGCAGATGGGAAGACTCCTTTTGCTAAAAAGACTTCTTGAATTTTTTTAAAGTATTTGGATGCTAGTGCTTTATTTATGTGCCATAGATTGAACTCATTGAAAGGCCTTAACAGACACACAAAAAAAAAATAATAATAATAATCATAGGTGTGAAGTTGGTGTTTTGAACAAAGTTCAATGTAGCTGGATCAATAACAAGCATTAAGTAAGGTTAGTAGGAAAGGGGTATGCTCAAATTGTTGGAGTAGATTTCTTTAATAAGTTTGCTCTGGTTGCACAACAGGATACCATTAGGATGTTGCTAGCTATTGCAGCACAAAAGGGATGGAAAATCTACCAACTTGATGTCATTAGCTTTCTTAAATGGATTTCTACAGGAAAAAATTTATGTTGAGCAACTTGAAAGTTTCTTTGTGAAAGGACATGAGTACAAAATCTATCTATTAAAGAAGGTTTTTTATGGTTTGAAACAAGTCTAAAGAGTCTGATACAACATGATTGATGAGTACTTATAAAAAATAAAAAACTAGGCTTTGTAATTTTGGATCTTTAAAAATATATTTAATATCTTCTATATAATTGTATTTTTAATTTTTTATTCTTAAATTATTTTATATGAATATTTGGTTTAAGTATTAATGCTTGATTTTGGCCTCCAAGCCATAAAATCCTGGGTCCGCCGCCCCAAGCCTTAATTACGGCACAAAGGGAGTATCATGTGATAAACCAACACCCTATCCGTAAGGTTAGATCCCACCAATTCCCAAGTCATAAAAGCCAATACAAGAACGGCTACTCATTCAAGGCTACCCAAAAACCAAAGGAAACCGAGTAGTCTAGCCTTCAAGTTATTTATTTATCTTTATAGTGCATAAAGCCAAAACATTAAACTTGTGAGAGTCTTATTAGACATAATACAAATTGGTATTGACTTCGGTGTCTTGTTAGTACATACAGATTTATTTGCCATTACAGTGCATAACTCTAATGCATTAATCAAGAGAGTTTTCTTAGCATTTAAACGAACTAATAGTGACATGGGTGTTATCTTTTATCAGCGGTTATTTAATTGAAGTTCAAATAAAGGATTAAATTCATTTATGTGTTTCTTTTTTATTTTTTGTAACACTTATGTGCTTTTATTAGTAGTTCAATAGAAAATTTCTAACAAAATATTTATTATATAAAAATCATTAAAAAATCATTCATTTGTTATAAGTTAGTCTTATTGTCTTTTAAATGAAATAAATTTTTACTTGTTATAAGTTACAAAATATTTTCCTTGTATTAGATACAATTTCTTAATGAGAAAGACATGATGTCAAGTGCAAATGACATTTAATCCTTTCAATATGACATTTGCATAGAAGGGGCTACTCCAAATAATTTGACATTTTATACAATGGATGCACAAGATTGTACTAAATGAAGAATATATGCTATAAAAATTTAAGGCATTCTTTAGTCATAAATATTTAGCTAGGCGTTCTTAATATGATAACAAACCAATCTTTTCACCATTTTCTTTAATAAATCTATGATGACACTAAAATAATGACAATATAGTAAATGTGATGCAAAAATATTAAATAAAAAATTTTAAAACATCTAACTTTTATCTTTGCTAAAAGACAAAACACCTACATTAAATATTTTTTATTATTAAATTGTTGTTAAGAAAATTGGCTAAGAATCATCCACAAATTAACACAACGGTTGTTCCAAGAGAGTTTTATACATTTATTCCTTTATCTGATTAAATAAGACTCAAAATGTTCTCATAAAAATGAATAAAGGACACATTTTCTCGTCTTCAAAAGTAGTTAGCAAGTTAATGTGTCACATCTTGTCAATTGTTTCTCCCAAGAAACCTATATGAGTTGCTTTGAGAATGGTTAAATTTGACTTTATGGAATATCTTACTATTTAAAGGTAGACCGTAGAGAATGTCAATAGCTCCCTTGGTTGATCAGAACTTTACATACTAAAAAGTTAGCAAGCTCCAATTTGATAACCATAGGGTCATTGTGAAATTGCTCTATCCCCTCAAAAATTTATAAGTAAAAGTGATAGGGGTAAGCTTTTTATGATCTTCTTTTCGGTCGCAACCGATTTGATAGACTTAAGATTGCAAATATAACGCTTTCGTGCCGAGTTTGAGCTTCCTCCTCCTGCGAATCCTCCAGCTATTATGTTGATCACACATTGAAGTCAAGTTTTTGGTAGGGAAGTCTCATCTTGGTGTCGTGCTTCTATTGTTTCTTGAGTCTGGTAGCACTCTTGTATTTTATCGCGTTCCCTAAGTGGCTTCGACTCTCCGTTAGTGGAATATAGTGCCTGAAATTGGCCTAGAGCAGTTGTCTATTTGAACTTTCCTTTGTTCTAATACTCTCATTCTTGGAATCTCACTCCAGTGGTTTTCTTGATGCTTCTCCAATCTCCACACACTTTCTCTCTAAATATGGTCATTTCTTTCATCTGGATAACACACGTTGACCCTTGCTCTCAACTCCTCCAATGTTGCAAGTGGTTCCTTGCAGAGGCTTCCTTAGACAGGATCAGATATCAAAGGCATTATCATTGATGTGAGAACCTTTCCATGAAGTCTCTTAAAGATTCATCCTCTTCTTACCAAATGTTGGCGAGTGCCACTGTTGTTAAGTGATGTGACCAACTCTGCATGTATTGTGTTCCAAAATGTGCTTTGAGAGTCATGAATGAGTTAATGGAGTTTCGACTCAAGTAAATATACCAATGAAGCATTGCGCCTTTCAACTTAATTATGTTTGCTAGATTCTTTGGATTCTGAGTAGCCTACTCGATTGACCACCAAGTATGAAATCTTAATGAATCTGATTAGTATAATATTTATTATAATTGTCATAATTATTGTAATATGTGATAAATGAGAAAAAACTTTCCATAATTATAAAATATATCGTAATTGTAGTTCAAAGTAGTTTTACACAGACCATTAAAACCTAATCCTCATTAGAGAATAACTAAGAACACACTCTTTTAAGCACGCTTCATTCTATTGGTTGAAAATTATTTGAAATTATTATATTTTGTGGGACATACATCCTAGTTAATGTTTCTTTCTCATGATTTTTGTAATTTTCAATTAATTTTAACTAATAAAAAAGATGAGTGTGTTAGAGAGTATGTTGCTAACACTCTTAAACCTAATAAATAAATAAAAGAAAATAATGATTTTGCAAAATTAACCTTATCATAATTAATTCATTTTTAATTTTTGTTGCTCATATCATTAATATTAGGATAAGTTGCAAATTTTGTCTCCTTAGTTTTCTAAATCCATGATTTTGATCCCCTTGATTTTTAATTGTAATATTTGATCCCTCTAGTTTTATAAATTGAGGATTTTGGTCCCCTGTTAGATTATTAACTAATAATTGTGATTATTAGAGATATTCATTTAATTATAAAAAAATTATGCACCTCATTTCTCATAGGCTCCTCGTTATGCGAAGGTAAGAGAGAAGGATATTGCATGCAACCTTACCCTTGCATATGCACAGATGTTGTTTTCGGATTCGAACTCATGACTAACAAGTCACCAATATACAATTTTAATAAAAGACTATTAATCCTAATGTAGTGTTGCTGCAGATGGAGTCGCATGGGACATAGGATATGAAAGATGTGTTTGCGGAGAAGAGGATGAACACAATGTTATGGAGAATCAGGATTATTTATAATTTTTATTAATTAATGATTTTAATTAATTTATAATTAACTTAATAACTTAATTAATCAAAATTATTTGTTAATAATCTATTAGGAGGACCATATTACTAATTTATAAAATCAGGAGAATCAAATGTTACAATTAAAATACAGGAAAATCAAAATCATGAATTTGAGAAACTAGGGGACCAAAATTACAATTTAACCTTAATATTATCATTGATATAAGTGGAAAAAATATAATTAATGCTATGTTGAGAAACTAAAATGATAATTATTTTCTTCTTACATGTCGATTATTATAGGGTAGACGGAATAATAGAAACTTTCTTCATCCTATTATAATTATCATATAAGAAAAAAATTGTCTCAAAATAATTGACATTTTAATCTTTCAATGTAACATTAATTACATTTTTTCACTTATATCCTTTATGTATTAGTGACAAACTACAAAATCTAGAAACAAATTAATAATGATGCAAAGCTAATTTTGTAAAATTATTATTCTTGTTCATTTATTTATTAATTTTTTTTATATAAAATAATCTAAAACGACGATTATTTGGTGACAGAGGAATTATTAGATTAGATTTAGGTAGGTGATTATACTTTTATGCTGTACTAATTTTGTGTGAAATTCAAGTGTATTTTAATAAAATTTTAACTTGTAAAATACTAAGTTTTAAAAAAAGATATTTAAATATATTGACTCGTTTACCAAATTCAAACTGATTTATTCTTAGACAATTTGTTTGGATTTTACCAAAAAAAAAAAAAAAAAACCTCATTCTACGGAATCAAGTTCTGTTTTGTTGGATCATGGGATTAATCAAATCCAATCCCCACTCTTAAAATAAATAAATATAAAAAAAAAAACGACCAAACGATACTAACGAAAATTTCTCATTTCACAGGATTAGGAACATCTTATCCCGGTTTTCATCAAAACCTATAACCAAACACAGAGAACACTCTTTCTCTCCACATAAAACCCTACAAAAACGCAAGCAAACCTAATCCGCACTCTCCCATTCTTTTCTAAAAACGCCGCAGTCTCTTCTCTCTCAAAAACCCTAATGGCAGAGCGCGGAGGTGGCGAACGTGGCGGCGACCGTGGAGGTTTCGGACGCGGCTTCGGCGGACGAGGGCGCGGAGGCGACAGGGGCCGCGGCCGGCGCAGAGGACCCCGCCGCGAGGAGGAGGAGAAATGGGTCCCAGTGACCAAGCTCGGGCGCCTGGTAAAGGAAGGAAGAATCCGAAGTCTGGAACAGATCTACCTCCACTCGCTGCCCATCAAAGAGCACCAGATCATCGACACGCTGGTGGGCCCCACCCTGAAGGACGAGGTGATGAAGATCACGCCGGTCCAGAAGCAGACCCGGGCCGGGCAGAGAACCCGTTTCAAGGCCTTCGTGGTCGTCGGCGACGGCAACGGCCACGTCGGTCTAGGCGTGAAGTGCAGCAAGGAAGTAGCCACCGCGATTCGTGGCGCGATTATTCTCGCGAAGCTTTCGGTTATTCCCGTGAGGAGGGGTTACTGGGGGAACAAGATTGGGAAGCCCCACACCGTTCCGTGCAAGGTTACCGGGAAGTGTGGGTCCGTTACCGTTAGGATGGTTCCCGCGCCGAGGGGTTCTGGGATTGTGGCGGCTAGGGTTCCCAAGAAGGTGCTCCAGTTTGCTGGTATTGATGATGTTTTCACCTCCTCCAGGGGATCCACCAAGACCCTTGGCAACTTCGTTAAGGTTTGTGTTTTTGGTATTCTTTCAACTTTGCTGCGTTTGACATTTTCAATTATTGTGAAAATTTTTAGGGACGAATTAAGGTTGTAATTCCAATGTCACAATTAATTTAAGCTTTTTATGTAAATCATTATTTTTTAATTTACTCGAGTTTGATGCTGTAACAGTTGCAATTGTGGAGTCCAATCTTTAATTTACCCCTTGTCTTTCATTTTTTTAATGTGAAATCTACTCTTTTTTTAGTGTTTCTGATGGAAGTACGGGCTTTGTGTTGTGACTTATTGTTTTAATTTAGAGGTTTAGGGTTTTTGTTTTACAATATGGTCTATGAATGAGGTTAGCTTGCACACAGAATTCTTAGCTTCTACTTTTTGCCTGTGTTTGTAACTTAGAAGACAGTGCACTATGCATGAGGGTTGGCTTTCATTGTGTGGCCTTTTTTGTATGAATGTATTTGAGTAAACTACCAATTTTGTTTCCGAAGTGTTAATGTTTCTTGATTCTTCTAAGTTGTTTCTAACTTAATAGAACTATTTAAGTAATTTTCAAAATATTCATTATTTGAATATTCATCACTTAGTACCTATGTTATTTTACTTAATATGTGTGTTAGTCTATGGTGTTTTTGCTGCAATTGAAGGCATTCAAAATGCATCATCACTTATGTGATTTGTTACTTGTGTATTTGTATTTATGTGGATGATCCTTTGTTCGAGAGGCTATTGTGTATCTATGTGCATCCTTTGGTAGAGAGGCTAATGTTCATGAAAGAATTGCTCTGATGCTGTTTTAGTACCCTTAATAATGATGATGCTTTATATTATTTACAGGCTACTTTTGATTGCTTGATGAAAACCTATGGATTCCTGACACCAGAATTCTGGAAGGAGACTCGCTTCTCCAAATCTCCATTCCAAGAGTACACAGATCTATTGGCAAAACCAACAGGGAAGACTCTAATCTTGGAGGAGGAAAGGGTGGATGCTTGATTTGCTAGTTTTGGTTGTTTTATGGATGTTTTAGGAACATTATTATTTACGTACTTTGTTGGTTCTGTGCTTTACTTTTGGTTTTGATAGACGGTTGTATGTCTCTGTATGCATTTTGATTTTCCAAGTTTTAATTGACTGCAGTTTTGAATACCATAGTTTTCTACCTGTTTTATTTGGTTGTTGCAGCTAAGTGACAGATTGCAGAGAGGAGCAAATGAGCTTCTGCGATGCCCTTTCAAGCTTTTCAGTAGAAATACAGTATAAACATAAATGATAATACAAAAATGATTTCAGTTAAAAGTTATTTTTTCTAAAAAATGAAGAACCTCTTTAAACAATGTGTAATGCTTTCACGAATCGTGGGATTCTCGTCACTATTATAGAAAATTAAAACTACTCGTTATTCTTTTTATAGCCAGTTTTAAACTACACATGTTAAATTGAAAACTAAAACTGAAAATAAATGTTGTTGTATGGTTTGATTTTTTAAATTAGTTTATTCGTTAAAACTAAAAGAAGATAAGCTAGAAAATCAGGCACAAGGTTCACGAGGAAAGAAAAAAGAGTAATGAAAGAAAAAGAATGGGAAGTGAAATACATTTTTAATTAAAAGTAAAAGCTAGAACCTAGAAGATAAAATGAAAAAGAAAATTTCTTTTTTTTCTTTATACGATTCTATAAAAAGGAAAGATAAGCTTATAAAATGATAAATATTTACACATGAAAATGAAAAATGGTAATGTTGTCCTTTAAGTAAATTATATATTCTAGAGAAAACTTGTATAAAAAAATTATAATGTTATATCTTTATTATTATTATTCTTTTGTTCACCATGCGGTATGTAAAATATAGTTTTTATTAAAAATGATGATTAATATTTGTCAAAAGTAATAAATGTATATAAGATAAATATTTTCTTTTCAATTCAATTTGTTTTATACCTAAGAATTAACCAAAATTTTAAATTTTAAATCACTTATTGCTTGTGATAACTCTTATTGGTACTATTAGTATAATATGTAACAAAAAGAATATTTTAGATAAATCACAAAAAAAAAAAAAAACTCATGTTTTCTGATGGGAAAAACGTTATATATATAGACCGCACTAAAACTCTTCTTTCCTTGCTACCTTTCACCCAAAAACCATAGAATAATTTCTAAAATCTGCGTTTTCCGTTCTTTTACTTTCTTTTTGTTGGTTTTTACATCAAACCAAGTCTAGAGTACAGAAACACCTTCATGAATCATAAAATTCTCGCAAGTATAACTATGACACTACCTCTCGAGTTAGGCGTGATTAAGTAAAATAAACGGTGACTAAAAGATTGATACCCATAATAATCACAGTTTATTTAGGATTTAATTCACTTCGACAGCAACCTACTACAATAATCACACTTTATAACATAATCACAGATCATGACGTTAATTTTTCGAAAACTGGTAACATACAAAGCAAAATAAAAATTATAAAAAAAATTAGCACATCACAAAACCAATCTGAAATACTGATCACTGAATACACCCTATTAATAATTCTTGACGAACATGTGGTTGCCTAGAATAACCCAATAAAATATAAGTCACTAAATAAATTGTACAAGACTCGTAAAGGATCAGAAAAACAATCACAGTAATTCCCTTTGTCCTGCATCATAACGCTGGAAACTATGTTAGGAGACATAGTATCAATAATTAGAGCCTTAAATTAGGAGCCAAGAGAATTCGTCGTTTAAGCTATCCACTGAGTCACCAATATGTACAGAAAGTCTGTATGCAAACTAAGCATCGTGCTTCTGTTCCTCCAACATAAGCAAAAGTTCATCCTGGTGTACAATCTTTGCCTTTTTTCCTTTCTCCACAACCAAAACTCCTTCTGCTACCCTTTCATCTTTAACTTGAAGCTCAGGCATTAAGTTTCTGTCTATCGTAGTTGAGTTACATATGTCCACTGAACTGCACTTCTGAAACGTGAAGTTCGGACTCAAGCAGCTTCGAATGAAAGTGTCTAAGGTTTCTGCATTTACATAGTAAGTTGAAGAAATGGTTATGGTTTCATTATTTGCAGGATCATAACATTGAATCCCCAATTTAGAATGAATTTTTTCTTTAAGGGAAGCCATGTTAGGCTTCTCACCATGCACTAGTATAACATGCTTCGGGGAGAGAAAATTTACAAGATCCATTATCCCTTTAGAATCCGTGTGAGGACTAAAAGCCAATTGATGAATCTGTCAATTTAAGACGAATCAAAGTTATTCCAGAAAGGCAGAAACTAAATGAACTGACTCAATTCCCTTCAGTACCAATTTGTAAAATATATTTCTCAATTAAAAATTTATATAAAATGTAGGTTTAACTACATGCCTTTCTTGTTTTTGGATATTCAAGCTTTTCAAGACTAGAAAAACAATAATTTAAACAGAATTACAATGTCTGATTTTATTTCTAAAACATAAGTTTTCAAAACAACTAATGATAAATGGAGGAACATCAGTGGGTGACAGCGATACAAGCATTAGTTGAAGTGGAACATGAACTTAAAATCAGTTTATAAACTTAGCGTGAGATCATTGAAGGTGGCCTTCAATTTTCCTATAAACTTAGATTTTAAAAAAAATAAATTTGATCAAAAAGTATATTTAACTAAATA
The DNA here is from genome assembly GCA_007407185.1 of Glycine tomentella. Classification (NCBI taxonomy): domain Eukaryota; kingdom Viridiplantae; phylum Streptophyta; class Magnoliopsida; order Fabales; family Fabaceae; genus Glycine; species Glycine tomentella. Next base: position 965,636 of record PYAF01001297.1, on the reverse strand, counting down.
TTAGTAATTATATATTCAGTTTTATCTCTTGACCATTGTTCTCTCTCTAAACTATCAAATCAATAGGAATCTTATATTTCTTTTTAGAAATCTCATTTAAATATTATATATTTTATTGAATTTTAGTCACTATACGGTAAGTTTTTATTCCTGACTTTTTAAAACTATAAATTCAATAATAATTATATATATATTTTTAAAAGAAATCATATTTGAAGATTCTATTTTATTAATATTAATTGTGATATAATTATTTTTATCTAATGACTTTTTTCCAAAATTATAAAACTTGGTCCTGTCATTAACCTCGTCAAGGTACGATTCACTACTCCAATTATTGGACCAGTAATTGGATCAGTTTGATCCGATATATATTAAAAAATTTAAAATTATTATATTTATTATATATAATTATATAAATATAACTAACATTTTTATTAAAAAAAGTCGATTCATGCTCCAAAATCCAAAATAACAATTGAAGTATTAAAGTTGAAAACACAAGTCCACAAATAATATTTCAATAACATAATTACACAAGTCTATGAATAAGTTTTTAAATGAAAACACAAATAGCATCAACATGATAATATCTATAATTTATATTCAAGGAGCCAATGTTGGATCAACTTAATCATTCTTCATTAAAAGAATAAGACTCTTCACAAATATTATACAAGGATTGATTTTTGAATGAGTGTAATCTATGGACCAAACGATTACTTTAACCAAATTCATATCAAACCTGAAGGGTATGAAGATATCATAGGAAACTGAAAAAAAATACAGATGGCACTGGTGAATGAATCCCCATTGTTGGATACTACATTGGATGGTACTGTTTGGATTGAGTGTACAGCTCATTCCTATAAAATGACGGAAGAGAGGAAAATAATTTCCCCCCAGATTCAAGTTATGAACTATATTTTTTTTAAGTGTAGTCTTCTTTGAAATAATAATTCAGGTAAGGTAAGGAGAGAAAAAGAATCAAAGAAAAAGGGAAGACTCAAATGGTGATGCATTCAAACCTTAAATTATCAAGCTTTCGGTGAATTGGAATATCCGCGTGTTTTCGTTAGAATTTATTATAAAGTGAAAGAATTAATTCTCCATGCCACAATAAACGTGGTTTTAATAGGATGCTAGCTTGTCTGTCTCAGGTTCCTTGCTTGGTGTACAATTTTTCACAGTTTCTTACATAATTCTTGCTTGCAAACCCAAGTATACATACTAATTTAAGGAAGTGCGTGTTCTCATTCTCTTGGTGCAGTAAGAATTTATGCAACAAGACAAAGGAATTGGTGAACACTACTCAATCAACCAATGCAGGGGATAATTTAAGGTTCAAAATCTTTAGACAGTAGCAGATCCAGAAAAATAATTAAGGGGGAGGGACACTAGTAGTGGATTCAGGAAAATTTATTTATGTTCGTACACTTAGTGATGGGGTTCGTTTATGTTCGCACACTTAGTGACGGGGTTCAGGGGGCAGCGACTTCGAAAATATTTTTTGTAAAGAAAATTTAAAAGAACAAACAATTATAAATCATAATCTAAAGGAAAAAACTAATAACCAGACCAAATTACTGTTCTAGATTGAATAGAACAATAAAAACAATTCATTATGTACTACCAGTCTACATAATAAAGGTTTATTAGATGTTTTTGGATATTCTTATCAAATTAGAATTGGAGTTTTACCTCAATAATATGTATAATAAAGGTTTATATTAAAAATCAGCATAGGGTTTTGCAGTAAGACGCCAATTCTAATCAGAGAACAACACCAAACGCACCACAAAAACTCCAATTAAAAATTATTATTGAAGTTTGAGTTAAAAAAGCCACTACCATTATTTTTTGAAACGCAAAATGATTGCAAAAATCAAAGGAAAAGTCTTGCTTAACATGTCCCAATTGAACCTAGTTTAGAAGTAAAAAAAAAATAATCAAGGAAATGAGAATCATAGATTGGAACAGCAGAGGAAACTGAGTAGGCCCTAGTATTAGACCTCATTTAGAGTCAAATGAGCTAAACGGCAGGCAGACACTAAATAAAAAAACACTAAATAAATTGTTCTCTATTTCCCCTTTGTAAAAATTGATGTGTACCTGAACGGAAGCGCAGTGCGCAGAAATGGAAGTGCAGTCCTGAAGCTCGGAGGTGTTAGCAGAGCAGAGCCTCGGAGCACAGCTTGGAGTCAGAGCGGAGCCTCGGAGGTGTAAGGTGTTGGCGTGCCGCACTGCGGCATGCCATGTGTTGCGCGAGCCTTGAGGAGGCTTTGCCTTTGGAGGTCGGCGGTGCCATGGTGGCCAATGGTGGGCGGTGGCGAGCAGAGCAGAAGGATGTGACTTGTGAGACAGTGAAAGAGCAGAGCATAAAGCGCAGTGGGGAGCAGTGGAGGCTGGAGTGCGCATGGTCTCTCGTGGAGTCGTGGTGTCTTCTGTCTTGGTCTTGGTCCTCTTGGATATTTTTGTAATTTTTTTTTAAAATAGGGGTATTATAGTAACTTCATGCCAAAATTTAAAGGGGGGCACTTGCCCCCCTATCTTATAGGTAGATCCACCTCTGCCTTTAGAAGCATCAAAATAGGTGCAATCAACATCATGAGTAGAGGCAAATCATCAAGTTTATGTTTGGATTTTAGTTGGGAGAGTTCAAAAACCATAAATGGTAAAAAGTTAAAAGTAAGAGCAGTTAGACTCGGTGCTAGCTCTTCGATTTGATGGCGTGACGACTGCAGCAACGAGCTTCATAGGGAAGACCGTGGTGGGCTGGTGGCTGTGAAGGAGATCCGATGTAGCTTCAAACTACAAAAGGCTTTTGTAGACGTGACTAAGGTGAGCAACAAAGTCAACTTTTCGATTCGGTAGCGTGCCAGTGGCGACGACGAGCTTCAAAGGGGAAATCGTTAAGGAGAGAAACAACGTGCCATGAAAGATAGCGTGAGAAGGAGAAGTCACAGAGTGAGTGAACTTAATTAGGGATCCAACAAAACGACACCTTCTTTTAGCCCTTTTTCCAGTCAAAACCCAGTTCGAGTTCCAAAGACCTCCGGGTTGGCACAAAACCAGCGGGTTTCACCAAGCCAATCGGGACCAGATGCATGATCGGTCCAATCACCTTTGCTTATATGCTCAACCTAGCTTGCTGCAGTATTGTAACAAGGTGATGAGGTTCACCATCTCCAACAATATCCATTGAGCCTGAGACAAAAGAAAGGTAGAGTGGTGATAGTCGTGCCTCTGACGAGGACCAACAGTGTTGGCTTCACCTTCAAACAACTCTAACAAGTCCAAAAAAATAGTCTCTCCATTTTTGCAAACCTTGATAGAGCACTCATTAACTGTAGGGAAATTCTAATTTTGAGTCCTAGGTTAAGTGCAAAGGATTTTTTCAATCAAGTTAAGTTAATGATTTTTGCATAAGAGTGTAAAAATAATGTTGTCCAAGTCTAAAGAATAAATACATTTTAACTTGTAGTGTTAACTTTTAGAAAACAAATGTAATTTTTTCTTAAATATTTAAAATCAAGAATATTAAAAAATATTTAAAATTATTATAAATCAAGTCTATAGGAGTAATGATCTAAGTTCCAAAGGAGAGAAAAGTAAAATTTCCCATAAGTAGTTAAAAACTTAGTTATAGAGTATGTTCTTTTCTAAATACTAATATTTTTTATGTTATTTTTTATACATGGATTGAAATCAATTTCTTGTTTCATGTCTCCTTTTCTTAAAAGTTGAATAAAATAAAAATATTTTTAACATATATATTTTTATTTATAATTAAGGCTTTTCAAAAGAAATTTGTAAATGTGTCGTATACATACGATGATGGGCATAATAGGAATGGAAATTTGTTAATATGAATATGAATACAAAAACAAGGGATAGTATTTCAGATCATAATTAACTGAAAGCAAGTTTCCTACAAGTACAACTGGCATTGAATTTATTATGGATTTCACAACTACAAAAATCACATCTTAGCTAGCAACCAAAACTACTTACTTTCGAACCTTTCTCAAGCTAATAGGAGAGTTTGAGTAGAAGATTGTAAATATACGTTTTGAGATAAGTGTATGTTTGAGTAGAAGATTATAAATGTACGTTTGAGATAAGTGTATGTTTGTAGAAACATTATCACTTTTATTTTTATTTTTAAATTATTTTTATGTGTTAAATTTACATAGAACTGTGTGTAGTGTATTTCCAACTTAAATCTAAACACGCACTTAAATGTTCAATTAAGCCATTATACACGTGTGGTTGGGTAGTTTGTCCGCACACGTTAAACCAGCTAATTTCTCAGCACACTAACCTACGCCGCGTCGCGCACTATCACCCAAAAAAATAAGCCCCCACTTACTTCCCTCGCACGGGGTGCGCACGACGCTTCAAGCTCACGTTAAGCCCAAACCATTAATAAAGATTAGATTACTAACATAAAAGAGTTAAATCGCAGTGGAGTTTCACTCTCACACACTCTCTCACTGACACTATTTAACTTAAAAATCCGCAAACAAAGCCAAAAAGCGTAAAACAAATTAACAAACCTCACTCACTCACTCATTACTAACGCACTCTTTTTTTTAACTGATTTGTTAAATCTCGCTTTAAGACGCGAAAACGGATTTAAATCGCAGATATAGAGAGAGGAACAAACAAGACAAAAGAGGCAGAAAGAAAGCAAGAACCAAAAGCATCTATTTCTCTCTCTTGTTTTCTCACACACTCACACTTTCTCTCTCTAAAATCCACCATTTTCGAGGTCGAGTTTTCTGGCTCTATTTATATGGTGTGTAATCCGTGTTTCTTTGTTGCGTGCGCGTGCAATTTGGAATCTGGTGGTGCTAGGAGCATTTGAATGTGAGAGGATTTTTTGATTTTTTTTTGGATTCGCGGTAGTTAGATCGGCGATGGCGGAGGTTTCCGGAGACGGAGGCGGCGCCGCGCTATCGGTGTCGGGATCGTTCAAGGAGGGGAGAGGCTCGGCAAGGCGGCGCGGCGGCGGAGGAGTGAGGCCGCCGAGCATGGACGCCGACGAGTTCATGAATTTGTTGCACGGTTCGGATCCGGTGAAGGTGGAGCTCAATCGCCTCGAGAATGAAGTTCGAGGTGCGAAAATGCAGCTCGATCCGAAGTGTTCTTCGCCGTGATTTTTTGAGTTTTGAGTTCTGAATTTTTATTTTTGATTTTTTTTTTTGTGTTTGTGTTTGCAGACAAGGAGAGGGAATTATCGGAAGCGCAGGCTGAGATCAAAGCCTTGAGGCTGTCTGAACGGCTCAGAGAAAAAGCCGTTGAAGAGGTTACCACTAATTTTTCAATTATTGTTCATTATTGCTGTTCTTTGTTTGCATTGATTGATGGTGTCTTTTTTTGAAGATTATCATGAATTATCCGTTTTTGTATTTATGTTATTATGCTAGTATTTACTAATTACCAATTAATTAGATGTTGGTTGTGGTGTTGGTGTTAAATAAGGTCTTGTATTATTTCCTAGTGCGAGTGAACACGTTGTTAGCATATTTGGAAATGTTTCAGTGCGGTTACAAATTTTGGACGTTGAAGTTATAGCAGAGAAAAATGGATTCAATTCTGTCAGTTTATTTGTCATTTGCATTGATACTACCTTCCTCATTTTAGCTACGGGTAGCAATTTCTCTTGCATTTTTTTTCCTAATCCTTTTGATTTTTGAAAGAAAGTGTCTCGGTTAAATTTAACACTCACTCTGAAGTCATTGTACTAAGCTCTTTTTTTTTTTTGAAGTGTACTAAGCTCTTTCTTGTGTTGACCACATGTGGAGAATGTGTTACCTAATACCTGTGTTATAAAAATCGGTCCAGTTATTGACCCGGTCTAAGTGGTGGGTCAGTGATCTAATCGATGGACTAATAATTGGCTCGATTTGATCCGATATATATTGAAAATTCAAAATTATGTTTGTATCTATTATATATAAGTATATAATTAACATTTTTTTTTTTTAAGAACAGTCCACCCATAGTCTAAAATTCAAAATAACAATTGATAATAATGAGACATCGAAACGACATCGTAGAGGTGGTCCATTTTTTTTTTTGCATGCATAGCCCAGTCTGTGTTAGTAAACCCAGTCGGATTTGCCCGAGTCATCTCGGGTCAATTGCATGACCGATCCAATAGTGGAACCGGCCCGGTTAGGCCACCAGGTTCCAGTCGGGCCGAACCGGGTTTCATAACACTGCCTATTTTAGCATTAACACCCCCCCCCCCCCCCCCCGGGCGATGGATGCTTGAATTACACTTCCCTTTTTATATACAAAAATTACATTTTCCTAAGATTAGTATGTGTTAAACTTTAATCCATTTCAATGTGAACGAGCTTCTTAGGGATGGATTTTCTCTGTATGATTCTTGGTATCATTTGCATCTAGTTTTGAATCCCTATTAATATTATCACCTGCGGGAAGGTAGAACAATTCCAAGCTGGTAATAGGATTATTTAAAACCATCATTTTTTCTTCTAGAGTCCTAAAATCAATAATTGGATGTTCTAAATTAGCTGTCAGTTATACTAATAGTTGTAGATATAGGAAAAAGTTCTCAGGGAGGCTTGTTTATAGCTATTCTCTGTTACTAAGAAGTTTGGTTACATTAAGATGGACTAAGTGTAGCACAGTTCATATCTTAGATAAGGGTAGTGTACTTCTTAAAATTAGAGGAGAGGACAGTATATAATTAAAGAATCTCTTAGGGAAGGGATGCTTAATTTACTCTTTATTTTTTCTTTTAATTTAATCCATTATTAATTAAATAATGAACACTCTGTTTTACAAAAGTGCATAAGAGAATGCTCTTCTTGTTGAACAATCCCCTTTTGACATTTGCATTGATGCTACCCATTAATTTTTTTTGGACTTTTGAATGAATCTGTCTCAGATAAATTTGGCATTCACTAAAATTCTAAGTTGTTGTAGTGAACTCTTTGTGTTGACTTGATCATAACAGAAAGTGCATTACTCAATGCCTAGTATTTTTTTTTTTTTTTGTGTAAATAAGTCATTATCCAATAGTGGATATCACAAAGCTTGGGGATGCTATGATCCATCCAATGTTTGTCCATTGAAATTTCTTCTCTCATAAACTCGAATCAATATGGTTTTGCTACACTGTCAAGGCTTTTACTTCCCAGTTTTCACAGAGAATACCTGATTTATTTTATGAATTTTGGTTTGCTAAAGAGTGCCTTAAGACTCGTCTTAAGGGAAAAAAAAATAAAAATTACTTGATGAAAACTAAGCATTTACACTGTGAACTTAAAAAGCTTTACTTTTCATTTAATACTTTCCATTTTCATTTAGTACCCCTAGGACAGTAGTTGGGAAAACCTTTACTTTATTACTCCTTTCCATTTCTTTACCCTCCCCCATACCTTCACATAGCGAGGAGTGAGTCAGTGAGCCTTTGGACACCCTAGTTTTTTTTTGTAATATGTTATTTGTCATTTTAAAAAAGTAATGAAGCATTAAATATTTTTCTTTTCTAATTTTTCCCTTGGTATTAATAAGTCAGATAGAATTTTAATAGTGATAATAGTATTTTAATAAAGGATAATTCAGTAAAATGTTATTTCTCTTTAATTATTGTGCACTATCTTAAATGAAAGCTAAAAATGAACAATGATAGTACTACTTATCAAAGGAAACTTCTCCCTCTCTTTTTTTTTTTTTCTCTTGGTTACATGGTATGTTATTTTGTACTTTTGCTCTCAACTCTAGCTTTGTGTTAACTTCTGAATAATATTGATTTGGTTTTTAATTTCTTTGTTCTCTACTATAAATGAAATCATGAGAATGAATAATTTTGTTGTCTAATGTTGTTCATTCATATTTGATTCATTAGTAGTTTATTATGTCATAAATCTTAATGCATCAATTGTATTTTGCCCTACTGAATTGCTTGATACCTTAATTTTATCCTTGTCTTATTGTACTTACTTTCTTTCCATAATAATGTTTCTTGTATAAAATAGTACTTATGTTTTGATTGCAGGTGGTTTCTTTGAGGGGTTTTTGTATTTAACCCAATTGTCATGATACACTTTTTTTTCCTTCCTTCCTTTTGCAGTTTAATAATTCTTTACATTATTTTTCATGAGACTGCTGTAGCACATTGAAGCTTTACCCTCTACCATGCTTTCACATGTTCATGTTTCTTAAGCTGTTTTGCATTTTCGTCCTATTGTTTGTATGCTTAAGGTCAACTTGAAATGTAACTTTTCTGTCTTTTGTTTGTGTTTAGCTGACAGAAGAACTGTCAAAGGTTGACGGGAAGCTAAAACTAACGGAATCTCTTCTAGAAAGCAAGGTATTTCTTGAAGCCTTTATCAACTTTAGTAAATAGTCATTTTCCCAGGTTAGGTGGTATGTTTTCTGAATTGAATATTTCTGGCAGAATCTTGAAATAAAAAAAATCAACGATGAAAAGAAAGCATCAATGGCAGCTCAGTTTGCAGCTGAAGCCACTCTTCGAAGGGTCCACGCTGCCCAGAAAGATGATGACATGCCTCCAATAGAAGCAATTCTTGCTCCTTTGGAAGCTGAACTCAAGGTTGCTCGGCAAGAGGTATTACCTTGTTCTTGGAGTTCATATTGTAATCCCCTGGAGAAAGAGCTGATGGAAGGACTTAAGCTGGCTTAAAATGAGTAATCTTTTGATTTGTACTTCCATTTATTCCTTGCAGATTGCCAAACTACAAGATGATAACAAAGCTTTAGATCGTCTTACCAAATCTAAAGAAGCTGCACTACTTGAAGCTGAGAGGACTGTCCAGGTTGCCTTGGCTAAGGCCTCCATGGTGGATGATCTTCAGAACAAAAATCAAGAGCTAATTAAACAGATTGAGATTTGCCAGGTATTGCAATCTTGTATGATTATTCTCTCTCCTGGTGTGTGAGAACCACTATATGTAACTTCTATCTTCTGACTTTGCCATCAACTTCCTCAGGAAGAAAATAAAATTTTGGACAAAATGCATAGACAGAAGGTGGCAGAGGTTGAAAAGCTCACCCAAACTGTTAGAGAACTAGAAGAGGCTGTCCTTGCAGGTGGTGCAGCCGCAAATGCAGTGAGGGATTATCAGCGGAAAGTTCAAGAAATGAATGTAACGTGTTAAAAGTTTTCAGCATGTTCAAACTCCCATTTGCTTTATTCTTCATTATATTGACTCTAGTTAAGATCATATTTATTTTTGCATGGTTTATTTGACATTCTTTAGGAAGAAAGAAAAACTCTAGACAGGGAGTTGGCCCGTGCCAAGGTAACAGCAAACAGAGTAGCTGTTGTGGTTGCAAATGAATGGAAAGATGCTAATGATAAAGTTATGCCTGTCAAACAATGGCTTGAAGAACGTCGATTCTTGCAGGTAATATTTTTTTGTTTTGCTCTGCCAATTCATCTGAATTTATTGGTTGAGTTTTGACTTACATTACTCTTTTTGCTTATATTTCTTTTTTATATTAATTTCCCACATTTGGCTTCGCTTTCCACTTATTATTAAATTGAATTCTTATAGGGAGAAATGCAGCAACTTCGTGACAAGCTTGCTATAGTTGAGCGCGCTGCAAAATCTGAAGCACAGTTGAAAGTAATAATCTCGTTCTTATCTATTGATTTAAGTGATTAGTTCTCCCATTATTCAAGGTGAACTTTTACAATTTTTCAGGAAAAATATCATTTACGACTTAGAGTGCTAGAGGAGAGTTTGAGAGGAAATTCTAACAGTAGTAATCGCGGTACCCCAGAGGGAAGAAGTATGAGCAATGGCCCTTCTCGTCGTCAATCCCTAGGTGGAGCTGATAACTTCTCAAAACTAACCTCAAATGGGTTTTTATCTAAAAGATCACCATCCTCTCAACTGAGGTCATCCCTATCCTCTAGCACAGTTTTGAAGCATGCTAAAGGAACATCTAAATCTTTTGATGGTGGTACAAGATCACTGGAAAGGAGTAAAATGCTGTTTAATGGAACACCTCCAAGTTACTCATTGAACCAATCTATGGAAGAAACCAAAGAGAGAGAGGCAAGTGATAATTGGAAAGGAAATCCAGATGATAAGCCAAATGATTTCCCAACTGTGGATTCAGTGGATAGTGTTCCCGGTGTTTTATATGACTTGCTGCAAAAAGAGGTCATAGCCTTGAGGAAAGTTGGTCATGAGAAAGATCAAAGCCTAAAAGATAAAGACGATGCTATTGAGGTAAGTGTTTGGTCTATTTATTGTGCTTGGATATAACCCTTGACTTCTTTATTTATAAATGATAGTCCTTGCTAATTGTTTCCAATGTTCATCATCTATCAGATGTTAGCAAAGAAGGTAGATACATTGACCAAAGCCATGGAAGTTGAGGCAAAGAAGATGAGAAGGGAAGTAGCTGCTATGGAGAAGGAGGTAGCTGCTATGCGTGTGGAGAAAGAACAAGAGAACAGAGCAAAGCGGTTCAGCAATATAAAGGGCCCTGTAAACAGTGCTCAGCAACAGCTAATTTCTGGAAGGTAATTGTTATTTTTGGGGCTTCCTTCTTGCCTTAATATGCAGTTACTGACTTGTGACTGTGAGCTTTCAACACTCATAGTTGAGCCTAGAATTTTCCTCGAGTTTTGTTGCTGTTTGTTTTGTTTTCTTGATAAGTTAAACTAATTTTGAAGTTTGGAACGCTCAAATTTTTTAAAGGGGAATGTTGGGTTCAGAATGTGAAATATTTGTTATTTGGATTTTTTTTGAATATAGACAAATTCTTCCAGTATGATACACGCTTTTGCTATCTTTTATCAGTTGTTTTTTTTTCTTCTGATTTCTCCCTCTTAATTTGGAATAACTAACGGAGTCCCTCATTAGTGCAGAAACGTGACACGGGGTGGATTAACACGCAGTACCCAATGACAGTGGCGCTTGGGAGTAATCTTTCATAGGCATCATTCTTCTGCCCTTCTCTGTTTTTTCCCTTGTGTTTTTGTCCAATTGATTGTAAGATCATGTAACCGGCATGCCGAGGACCAGTGTTACTGCTGATATTAGCCATGGATTGGGGATAAGAAAAACAATTACATGATTCGGTATGCATCTTCTGACCTAGTGTTATGTTCTCTGCTTAGAGAGAGAGAGAGATCGGCTATGAAGGCAGGCAATGGAAGACAATTTAACTTGGACTAACCTTTGACTCTTTCAGCATTTCTGAGTGGTGTGGTTGTATAGGTAGCTTTATCCCCCCCTTTACTCCTTTTTTGGCAGTTTATAATTTGTAATACGCAAATAGTGTGTGGTTGTGATGGTTCAGGCTTGTTCATATGTACTAGCGGTTGATCCGTGACTGTCATGCACGGAGTATATGTTTGGTTGTGAAATGATATCAATTCACAATGTTCCTAATTGTTAGATAAAACACCTTGAAAATAATTCTTTTAAATAGGTATTGATTATAATTTGTAAGTTGATCTGTCCAAATACAATTTTTCATAGAAAATAAATGCAAAAAAATTTAGTCAAATTATTGCTGATAAATTTGAGTGCGATTATGAATAAAAGATTATCCAAATTTAATGAGTATCCAGGTTAATCACTGTCTAAGGTAAATAAAGTATAGTAGTAAAAAGAAAAAGGAAGTCTAGCAGTCTAGCTCCGTTGGTTTATCCGTAGTTAGTTGATTAGCATGTGAATTGTTGTAAATGTTTTATACTTGTCTTCTATTCTTATGATAAAAAGAGACTCTCAGACAGTAAAATTTAAGTTCTTTATTTATTTACCTTATAATTAAAAGAACGTTCCAAGTGATTTTTTAACTACTAATATATTAAAACTGTTAAGGGTGTTAATTTTTTTTTTTGGTTGAAATAAGAACGTTAATTCTAAACTGACGAATTAAAAACATAAAAGAATGAAATTAAACTTTTTAAAATATAAGAAATTAAACCGAACTTTTTCATTTTACAATCAATCAAACTGATTCTAATCGAAAAGAAAGAATTAAAGTATAATTTAACCTTTTACGAATTAAAATAATATTTTATAATTTTTTTATGGAAACATTTATAATATATAAGTAATATATATATTTGTAAAGAAAATAATATATATATATATATATATATATTAAAAATGCTAAAAAAAAAAAGCCTCAAGTGCAGTTTTCTATATTTTTGTGATTTTGTCTCACCGGGTGCTTTCTCGCTGCTTGTCCGGTTTACTTCTGTAGCACGATCAACAGGCAACAGCCAATATCACGATCGAGAGTTGTTTCTTTATTTTCATTTCACCATTCCTTTCAAGGTAAAGAAATCCTCAAATATATATTTATTTTTTGTTCTGTAACTGCATTTTTTTCCCTTCCTATTTCTACTCTTTGCACACTACACACATTTTCTTCGCCAACCTTTGGACTCTAGTCACTTTTTTGTGTGTGTGTATGTTTGTGCTTACGATCAACACCAGTGCCGAACCCTACTTATCATCCCTCCTTTGCAGCAGACACTGGTAACACTGCTTTTTGTTTGAAACACACCGTTTTGCTAACAAAACAATACTCTAAACCATTTCCATACAAGTCTTTTCTTCTAAATCTGAGAAATTGTGAATCCGTTAAATGTATTTTTGTTCAATGTAACTTTGTATTTTTTTTTTTTAATTTAGATTCCTATAAAATCTTTTGTCCATTTTAATTTTTTTAATTTTGACTCTGAAAGATGTTTTGTTCGTTTTAAATTTTTATAAGTTTGAATTTTTTAAATTTTGATTTCTGTAACATAAACTGAATGAGACTATAAATAAAAAAATAAAATCTTAAAAGAATTATAATTAAAAAAAACACAAATTTACAAGAATTAAAAATTGAAAGAAAAGTTACATGAATAAAAATTTAAAAATATTAATTTACAATAATTAAAATTAAAAAATATACTTACATAAATAAAAAATTAAAAAATATTAGCTTACCTGAAACAAATCATATTTAAGCCTATCAGCAATTATCACTTTTTATGTAACCTGTCACAACTTGCTATTGCCGGTTACATTTACTCAGTCACTGACATGTCACTCGGTCCTTTTGTTTTTCCAACTTTTGGACATTTCTCCTCCAATCAGAGTGTGCAACAAATCATCTCTATTCATAAATTTTATTCGATTTTTTTTTTCTCCAACTTTTAGAGGACTTTTTGTTTAAAGCAAAATACCTCAACACAAGTCAAGTCATTTGGTAGCTTCGTTGCGAAGTATTATTAGATAATAAAGCAGTTTTATATTGATCCTCCAAAGAGTGTGATTGAGAAGGAAAAGGACCCAAAGATAGTTTCAGTTATTCGCCATTAATTCAAGGTAAATGTCCTGAATCAACACCCTTGTTTATTTTGTTCTCTAAACATGCATCTATGTTCTCTGTAGGACAATAGCCATGCATCACTTAGGGTATGTTTGATAACCAATTTTAAAAAAAAAGTATTTTTAGTTTTCAAAAGCTCAAAAATAGAAAAAAAAAAAAAAACTTGTTTGATTGGTGAAATCAGTTTTTTAGTTAAGTTAAAATGGAAATAGCTACTGGTTTCCAGTTCCGTTAACCTTCCTTGGTTACCAGACTTGGTGCCAATGCCAATTTTTTTTTCTACTTTTTTCTTTCTTCTTTTTCTCTTGCCTTGAGAACACAACAGTGTTTTTTGCTATTTTAACCTATCTGCTTCCAAATAGAACTGAACAGGAAAGCTTCTTTAAGCTGTTTTCTGTTTTCTAGTTTTTAAAACACTTTTTCAATAGATTTTGGATGATAAACTGAATGATAAGTAAAGGAAAATTGTTTGAAGACAGCTTTTAGAAAAGCTACCTAACACTTCTCTCAAATAATCTTAGGCCAAGATAGCCAGCAAAGCTTTGGAGTTTGACATACTAATGGTGAGTGTAGCCCCTGAAATTGACATTGGTCCAATATTTAATCTTTACTTTAGTGCCTGTCAGTTTGATCCTATGTTTGCAATTATGAATCCATTTAGTCCTTGATTTTGATTCCGTTCAGTTAATTTGGTTCCTAGCGAACTAAATGGATTTATTGTTGTCAAATTCAGGAATTGAATTTCTTTTTTTCATAAATTTAGGGACTAAATTAATTGGTGACTGAAATTTTAGGAACTAATTTGGTGTATTACTCATCTTTTAGCATACTTATATTTTAATTTCTACATATAAATATGATTAAACCATAATGTGCTTGTATTAGTGGGAATCTATTGATGGGAGGTGATTCGTGACTTCTGTGTTCTGATAGAAAAACAAGTAGTTCATTTTACAAAGTAAATGTAAGCTACTTTAACTGTGAGCATCATCTAATTTTAATATAGTTATTATGCTAATTGTCATGAAAGATTTTCTGATATGAATTGTACTACAACACTTTTTCACTTTTGATAAATTATAAGAGTGGAGTTAATTGGTTACAAAGATGTAATCCATCTTGACTATGCTCCAACTCTAATACTTAGGAATTACTTGTAACAACCAGCATGATTTGTTTGACTGTGTGTTGCGTGTTCGGCAAGTATACCGATCGTTACAAGTAATAAAGTGTAAGTAGAGTATTGTCTCCAAGAGGATTGAGGCACTAATTTTATCGCAACTTGTTATCTTAAAGTTAGAATGACAAATAATATGTTTTTAAAGAGAATGTGATTGTATTTTGGAATTGAGAAAATTTAATAACTGAATTAAAAATTAATAAAAAATTCAAAAGCAATATTAATTAAGAGTTATGCAGTGATGAGGAAGAAATGCGGTTAGAACACATTCATCTTTAATCCTTACTTTCTGTATTTGAATTGATTACTAATTTCAATTATTCTAATTGCTCATAGGATGTATTTTTACATAAATTAGTTAAATCCTAATTCCTTAGTAATTTAACCCTTTAACCCAATTAGAAATCCTAATTCCTTAGTGATTTCCTATTAAGTTAAGCATTAAACTAATACATCTATTGCTCTGCAATCATACATCCCTATCGTAAATCCTAACCCTTAGAACCTTACTAAATGATCAAGTCTAATAAGGAATAATTCATTCAAGAATAAAATAAAATAAAACAGTTATCACAATTTATATTAATACCAATCCAATTACGGAGTTCACATTGATTCTGACTCTAACCACAATAAAGGGAGTTAGCCAGACATGTTGATATCTAACCTTAAGCACAAAATTAGCATGTTCCTAGACAAGAATTTCAAAGACAATAGAAGAGGTACAAGCTTCTCAATCTTGATTTTTATCTTCTCCTCTTGGCCTTGATTCTTCCTCCACCTTCTATTTTTTGTCCAAAAGTCCCCCCTTTTTTTTCTGCACGTCCATATTTATATTTAGGGTAACTAATCTCCTCTGCTGTTCTATTTTTGTGACAAATCTTTCTTGGTTATGCTTCTTTCCTTCTTTTCTTGATTCTTATTAAACAAAATATGCATAAAATAAACAATGGACCAAGAATTGATGAAATTTAAACTTATCCTAACCTTTATTGATAAATTATGATTGAATTATTGATTATTTTAACCTAAAACTATTATATGCTAGCATCATATCACTGTGCTCCATTTCTTCCGTGTCCTGACTTGAACCATTTTGATCTTGTTTCATTTACTTGAAAGATCATGGCCAAAAAACATGAGGGATGCGCCGTGGGAATCGACCTTGGTACAACTTACTCGTGTGTTGCAGTGTGGCTGGAGCAGCACAGTCGAGTGGAGATCATCCACAACGACCAAGGCAACAATACCACCCCTTCTTGTGTTGCTTTCACAGACCAACAGAGGTTGATCGGTGAAGCTGCTAAAAATCAGGCTGCCACCAACCCAGAGAACACTGTGTTTGGTAAGTTTTCTATTTTTATCAGTGCTTTCTTTTAAACATTTGCAGTTATGATTTCTCTGTAGACTTTTAGTTGGACAAATGATTGATCAGAAATTTTTAAACTTTTGCAGATGCTAAGAGGTTGATTGGTAGGAAATTTAGTGACCCTGTTATTCAAAAAGATAAAATGTTTTGGCCGTTCAAGGTTGTTGCTGGTATTAATGACATACCCATGATTTCCCTTAACTACAAGGGCCAAGAGAAATTCCTTTTAGCTGAGGAAGTATCATCTATGGTCCTCATAAAGATGCGGGAGGTTGCAGAGGCATATTTGGAAACACCCGTAGAGAATGCAGTGGTTACTGTGCCTGCTTATTTCAATGACTCTCAACGTAAAGCCACCATAGATGCTGGTGCTATTGCAGGCCTCAATGTTATGCGGATAATCAATGAACCCACTGCTGCAGCTATTGCATATGGCCTTGACAAGAGAACTAATTGTGTTGAAGAGCGAAACATTTTCGTCTTTGACCTTGGTGGTGGTACTTTTGATGTATCTCTCCTCACAATTAAGGATAAGGTCTTTCAAGCTAAGGCTACTGCAGGAAACACTCACCTTGGAGGGGAGGACTTTGACAACCGAATTGTGAACTACTTTGTACAGGAATTCAAGAGGAAGAACAAAGTTGACATTAGTGGGAACCCAAGAGCCCTAAGGAGGCTGAGAAGTGCATGCGAGAGGGCAAAAAGGATACTCTCATATGCAGTGACTACCAACATTGAGGTAGATGCTTTATTTCAGGGCGTGGATTTTTGCTACTCAATCACTCGTGCAAAATTCGAGGAAATCAATATGGAGCTCTTTGAAGAGTGTATGGAAACTGTTGATAGGTGTCTTTCTGATGCTAACATAGACAAGAGCAGTGTGCATGATGTTGTCCTTGTTGGTGGTTCTTCTAGGATTCCCAAAGTGCAGGAGCTATTGCAGGACTTCTTCGATGGGAAGGTTCTGTGCAAGAGCATCAACCCTGACGAGGCTGTTGCTTATGGTGCAGCTGTACAGGCTGCTTTGTTGAGTAAAGGCATTGTGAATGTTCCAAACATGGTCCTATTGGATATTACACCACTGTCTCTTGGTATATCGGTACAAGGAGATCTCATGAGTGTGGTGATTCCTAGAAATACTACCATTCCTGTAAGGAGGACACAAACATATTTAACATCTGAAGATAACCAATCTGATGTTTCGATTGAGGTTTATGAGGGCGAGAGAACAAGAGCCAGTGATAACAATTTGCTGGGTTTCTTCACACTTTCTGGCTTTCCTCCTGCTCCTCGAGGCCATCCTTTGTATGTAACCTTTGCCATAGATGAAAATGGTATTCTATCTGTTTCTGCTGAGGAAAAAAGCACTGGCAATAAGAACGAGATTACCATAACCAATGAGAAAGAAAGACTGTCAACCAAAGAAATTAAAAGAATGATTCAAGAAGCTGAATATTACCAGGCTGAAGATAAAAAATTCCTTAGGAAGGCCAAAGCAATGAATGATTTGGATTATTACGTTTACAAGATCAAGAATGCTTTAAAGAAAAAGGATATCAGCTCAAAGCTTTGCTCAAAAGAAAAGGAGAATGTCAGTTCTGCAATTGCAAGAGCCATAGATTTGCTTGAGGATAATAACCAGCAGGATGATATAGTTGTGTTTGAGGATAATCTGAAAGAGCTTGAGAGCATCATTGAACGCATGAAGGCCATGGGAAAAATTGGTTAGTTGTTGTTCAGTTGTAATTTTCTGTGGTGCTAACTTAGACTTTTGTGTGATAAATGCAAACTTTCATGATTGATGTTATCTTAAGCTAAAATAGCCGAAGTTTGATAACTTTGCAGAGGATATGTTCTTTAAATTATTGCTATTACTGACTTGAGCACTCAAAACATTTCTCATTGATCCTTTGACTCCTTCCATGCCAACAGCTGAATTGTTTTGCATAATATATGTGTTGCGCTCGTACTTCTCATTTTTCTTCTGCTGATTTTAGAGTTGACATTTCTAGACCAGAGGTGTTAATAGAAACTAATTTTCTCACCTTAGACTCTATTTTTAATTAGACTTAAACATTTTTTTTCAATTTTAAAAACTTAAATACATTTTTAATTAGACTCTCATTTTTAAGCCATCATGAAGTCCAATAATCAATGAAAATGTATAGAAAGGTGCCACTTGAGATTGATTTGAAAAAATTTGTAAAAGAAAAAATATCAAGTATTTTGAATGAAAATGTATAAAATATCATAGGAATATATATTCCTATGATAATCTATACAAGTCAATCATCCGTCACATTTGATAAAAAAAAATGCATTTCTATCAATTGGGCAAAATGTGCACTGTGAAGTGAGAAGCTTAATTTTAATATTTGAAAAAGTATAAAGGCTAAAATTGAGTAATCCACAAATAATGTAAATATGTGTTGTGATTATAATAGCAATCTGTTAAATCAAATCTATAATAATGATTAAAAAAAATAGGATGTAAGAGTTTGTTTTGGGCATAATATAATTAGAATAAATAATCAATTTAATTTCTAAATTTGTATTTTATTATTATTATTTTAGTCTCCAAAACTAAAAAAATTCAAATATGTCTAATTTTTTTAGAGTTTTATTTATATCCTTAAAATAATATCTTTTTCTCATTTAATTTTGATTCCTAAAGTACTCTTTAGAGGTAGGCTTTTTAGACCATATATAGGTAGGCTTTTTAGAAAAAATACACACACATATATATGTGTGTGTGTCCAATTTGCGACAACTTAAATTTTCTCTCAGTAAGGGATTGTGCACTCCCACTATTGCTTCCAACACTTTTGATTGTATTTCAAAAAATCTATTCTAAAATATAATGGTTAGTGTGAAAAGTAATATTGAGAGTGTAGGACGTACGTTCCTAAGTATTAACCTATATATATTTAACAATTTTAGACTATTTATAGTTATTGACAGTTGAAACACCTGATATATATGAATGAATGACAGTACCAGTCAAGCCTATATCTATATATAAAAAAAAGTTGAGCCTATATATAGTGCCCGGCATAAGCAGAACATAGACATTAATAATGTAAATTTAATGCATTATCCCAACTTAACCTATGGCTTTTACGTAGATATATATTAAACACAATTGTTAATTACTTTATACAATTTGAACGTGACGTACTATATATGTCTCCCGGTTGGATATAATCATAGGAAAAATATCATTTAAAATATACATAAGAAGGATAAATTTGAAAGACAAGAAGTTGAAACACGCGTTTGCCGTTCATATATATAAAAGAAACTACAGGAAATAACCGGATTTTTTCTGAGCAATGAAGCAGAAGATTTTAGAATCATATCGCAACCACATTTTCTATGAAATGGGGACCTATCGAGAAGGACACAAAGTCATATTCCAATTAGTTGAGGACACATTTGTTGTAAATGTTTGGAAATTAAAGATAACGATATTAACTGATTTTCTGCGCAAATGCATGAATTGATGTCTGAATATATATATGATCAAGACTAAATATTAAAATACTACTGTACAAGACAAAAGTTATAAATTATTATTTGCTGAAAGAAAAATACATGTAAGAAAGATTAATGATGTCATCTCATAAAATGAAACGCATGAAAATGCAGCTGAACTTTCCCGTACGTAAGTCGTCATCGATCGCCAATGTGTACAAGTTAAATGCAATTTTTAAGCCAATTCAGCTGTCCTCAATGCAACGCAGTTGCATTATTTGTACATCGAACAATTATCAATTAATATTGTATTTCTGTATAATTTTATCTCTCATTCTTTTTTATCTTCTCCATATACATTCATATAAAAAAATTCTATCTCAATATATATTGAAAAGAATATTGTCTCTCACTTTAACGGTAAAGAAAAAGAAAAGCATTTTTTACTGCCATGTGATTGTGATAGTTTTATATATATTTCGTTTGACCAAGTTTTAACTTATAGATAACCACCACCATTACATAATTTCTGTAATTCAATGCGACCACTTCTAATTCTTCGTCTATATATAGAGATGCCAATTTTAAGTTTATCGTTGTAATTGGGTAAAAACTAACCACAACATCATATACCTATGCATGCTTGCGAGTCCAATTAACAGGGAAAATCACCTTCTAAAATCTAAAATAATAAATGAAAAAAGGGTTACTTAGAAGGATAAGAAGCACCTATATAAAAAAAAGAAGAAGGATCAGCCGATCAGAAGCAATAACAAGTTGAGTTACGCTTTTTCTGTCGTATCAAACAAGATAAGGAAACAATATTAACCGACCTACCTCACTTTCCAAGTATCTAATAGTATTATTTTAAAAAAATAAAGCCATTACTTGAAGGTTTTTCCTATAAATAGTAACATTATCAATGTTTAAGAACAAAAAGGCATTTATAGACGTTTTTCCTATATAACAGTAGTGGTGTTTCTGGTACGTATTTCCTTTTCTTATTATCTTCACAATAATCGTAGAATTAACTTCTTTTATTCTTTCACATCTTTATGAACCATATCTATTGAATCTCCTGTTATCTCCAGTCATAGTTGAATTATATAGTTTGTTAATTTAATTATAATCAGTTAAGACATATATATCTCAAAATTTCCAATTTTGCATTTTGAATTTTGACCATTACATTGATTTTCTATTCTTGTTGTTTTTCCTTTGTTTCAACAGAGTTTGTGTGTATTCACACACACCTGTCCTTAGTTTCATCACAATCAAAAGTTACAAGAGAGAAATGAGTACTAAGAAGGATTGTCCAAGCCATGCAGAAGCAATGCAATTGAAGCAACCAGGGACACCATTCAAATGCAGTGGATGCAAACAAATGGGGTTCGGACCCAGTTACCACTGTGAAAGCAGCAACTGCAGTTACATCCTCCATGAAGAGTGTGCAAACGCTGTTTCCATAGCCTTCCATCCCTTTTTCGCAAAGAGCAATTTCGAGTTTCATGAGAAAGCACCTGGTAACCGCACAAGGTACTGTGATGGCTGTGGAAAAGATGTGTTAGGGTTTGTGTACCACTGCTCCACCACAGGATTTGATCTTCATCCATGCTGCTTGAAGCTGAAACACAGCATTTCCGACCAAGAGGGGCGCGTGACGCTTGAACTGTGCCAGAAGGTTCCATCCAAGTGTGTGAAGTGTAAGCATAGGAATGTTGTGGAGGGAGTTAAAGGGTGGTCTTATGTGTCTTCTGGGGGGGATTATTGTTACCATGTGTCTTGTGTGAAGGAACTGATTCTTGAGAATTGGAAGAAGGGTTATTTCTCTCAAGAAACCAATAATTCAATTGGGATGAGTAGTGATAGGGAGAACACTCAAGTTGCACTGAGAAGCATGGAGATTGTTCCAAGTGGAAGAAGGTCAAGGAGAATCAACAAGTACACCAAGATTGCTGTGTTGGTGTTCAAGCTAGTGGTTTCGGCTATTTTTGGAAACCCTATATCTGCCATTGCTGCTCTTGTGGAAGCCCTTGTTACTGATTGATCAGGATACCCTACGATTTTTTTTTTGTTGGGACATAACTTAAATATAACTACTAATTAGTTATTTTTAGTGTTATTCTTCGATTGAAATTAGAATTTCATCTCGATTTAATTATGTTAACATTTAGTATAATTTTTTTTTATTGAGATGAAACTCTAGTTTTGATTGTTAAACATCACTAAAAGCATACTAAAGTAGTTGCATACAGGTTTTGTCTTTGTTTAATTGTTGTTGTTTGCTTTTTTAATAGTCATTGTTAATTAGTGTTGCAGTTTGATATTAGATTTGTGCATGTCATATTGAATAAAGCTTCTGTAATATGTTCAATTATGATGTGTAAAGATATGATGTAGAGTGAGAGTGTCATATATCTCTATATATAGTGGTATTCAAGCTTATAATATATTTTCAGCTGCATGTTTTTGGAAATCCTATATACGGATTGATCAGGATATTCTACAATTATTGTTGCTTTCTTTTTTTTTTTTCTTTCATTTCCGTCACTGTTGGGTGGAGGTAATTTGATATTAGAATAGTGGGAGTTGTTCATTTGCCATATGTGTGTAGATATGATGTTGAGTGAGTGCCATACAGAGTTCAATTTATCTAATTAGGTTTTGAGACTTTTTTGTATATTGTAAAATACTAGTATAAATTTAAGCTTTCGCAGTTTTTTTTTTTTTTTTTTTTTTTTTTTTTTTTTTTTTTTTTTTTTTTTTTTTTTTTTTTTTTTTTTTTTTTTTTTTTTTTTTTGTAAAATGAAAGCATATATGCTTGCAAGAAAATGTTGCAGGTCACGCAGACCAACTTCTTGGAAATTAATTTAATTGTCAAGAAGTATATAATTTTCTTTTCTTCTTTATTTTCCCTCCATTTCAGTCGTTTTCAATGTATCTCCAGCGGCAGTTGTAAACTTAATTATTTAATGAACGCATTTTACTTTTTTAAATGAGAATGATTTGAATTAGATAAAATATAAATATAGCTCACAGGGTTATAATTTGGTTGTTTTCGAAAATGAAAATGTGCTTGAAATTTTGTAGCTCATGGAAAGAAAAACATAATGGAAGCTTATATATTAATTATTATTATTATTATTATTATTATTATTATTATTATTAACTCATTCGCTGTCCGTGGTTAATGTAGTTCTAGCAGCAATTTTGAAATGTATACATAAATAAGATAATATGAGAATAACACATAAATTTCCTTTTTTTGTTTTGTTTCTAGAAGGGTATTGAAAAGGTCTTGCGCATAATTTCTTCAACGATTCAGTCATTATCAATGTATCTCTGGTAGGTTGTAATCCTTAAATATTATATTCCTTATCTTCAAGAGAGACTGATTTACATAGATCATTCTTTAATTTTTCATTAATTTAGTAATAGTCCTTATTCTATTATTTTGTGAACATGAATATTCAGCAAGAATGCTTGTAATTTAATGTTGAATTAAACTTTTTCTTAAGGTATTTATAGAAAAGAAACATCTTCATTATGCACGAATCAATACTCAATCAGTGGGGTGAGATGTGTGCATAATGTGAATAGAAATAAGAGAATGAGAATGGATGTACCTTTTTCTCTAAAAACATTTCTTATTTATAATAAACTTACCTTTTGGTCAGTTGCATATTCTCTCCGAGAATTACGACAAAGATATCTAACTGCTTGATATCTGATCTTTGTTGTTATTATCTTTAAAATCCACGATCTCCTTAGCGGTTAGGATCAATAATCCACTATTCGAATCTTCAATTCGAATCTTCAATGAGCTTTATCACTGGTTTAGATGTAATATATATAAATTTAAGCTAATTTTTTTGGTTTAGTGAAAGAAAATATGCATGAAAATGAAGCAGTTCATTTGCATAGCAACTTCGTGGAAATTTGATGTTAAATGCACATGTTTTTCCACCACCAATTCGGTCATTCTCTAAGTAGCTACAGCGAAAGGGATGCATGATGGTTGGTGTATATATGATGTAAAATAAACAATAAACCAGCAAGCAGACTATTCTATTTTCGATATTTGCGAGAGATAAACATAAAGTGCGTCCTTCAAGTCCTATACATGTGGATACCAATTAAAGTTTTTCAAAAGTCTCAAAATCTTTATCCGTAAAGCATGATTGATCAATCATGAACTCTAATGTTTATATCCTCATAAAGCAAAGAAGACAAAAATTAAGAGATACTTAAACTTTTCTATGTTTTTACGCTTTTTTCTTTGATATCTAAGAAATAAAATTATTCAACACTACAATTTCTTTTGACTACAAATTTCGTTATTCTTATTCATTAGTGCTAATTTTCAATATTTTATTATTAATTTTAAGACTTTAAAAATATGATAGAAAGTTCTGATATATACATACTCTTATTGTTAGCTTTGAAACTTCAGCGGGCCATTTTTTCCCTTAAGTTTTAAAGGTAATGATCTAAATGTTATAATGCCAAAATACACAATTGTCCCTACCCTAAGAATACGCTAAAGTGTACCATATATATGGTGTGATTTTTCAAGTTCAGAAAAAATAATATAATTTAGTTATCTCTAAAAAAACCCATCTTTAAAATAATTAAATGGTGAGGTTTTTATATTTGGCTTGACAATCTTGTTGTACTACTGTTGTTGTAGGGCAAGCAAAACTACGTACTCTACTAAATTTTATCTTGTCTAATCTTTCATTATACTTTTTGTATTTTTTTCAAGTTGCCTATGAAAGTGTTGTGAAGATCCTAACTCATTCAAGGAACATTTTTAAGGGGGGACCGGGGGAGCAAAAGGAACACAAAAAAATAGCAAGTGGATAAAGTGGATCGTACATTCATATGCATGTAAGCTTAATTAAACGAGAAGGTGATCATGGTTTAAAGAAATGCGATGGTTCAATTTATGGCTTGCGGAACAGTACTGGAGGTGAAGATTTTTGAAAGATAATATTTAATGATGTTATTAGGTTCATAATATATATTTTTTTATGTCTTGCTGTAAATTTTCTGATGAACTCAATTCTTATTAATTAAAAAGTACTTCAAAATTATTTGATTATTTCACTCTACCCTTTAAACTTTATAAGATGAAACAATTCTTGACATAAGTATTTTCAGTGATATATCTCAAATTAAGATTTTAGATTATTTTTTTTATAGATCTTATAATATTACATAGGATTAAAGATCTTTTATATTTTTTTCTTTAATGATATATCTTATTTTGAGATCTTAGGAAGAGAGAAAAAAAAATTTATTCTTTTTTGAATAATGTGCATATCTTAAGGGATCTTCTACAAGAATTCATCCTAATTGGAGATCTCTTTAACTTATTTATTGAGAGATCTAGTGAAGATCAGATCTTAAATTCAAGATCTTATACTAAAAATGTTCTAAGATAAGGTAGTTAGAACGAAACTTACTTCTTGATTTGTGGAAACATACTACACACATGATTTAAAATATTAACCCGTAAAATATATCTTCTTCAATTATTACTTATTTGTTATCATTAAAATTAAAGTATGATATACATACTTTATTAATGAAAGGAGAATTTTTTTTCTTAAAATAATTCAAATAATAATTTATAATTAAATAATTGTGTATAACATGTATTACACTCATTTAAAAATGACTTATAGCCCATGTGTTTCTAAGTATGTGCTCGATTTAAAGTTTAATAAAAATTAATTTTAAACTATTAAATGAAATGCAATCCATGCATCGTGTCACGTTCATTATATTCCACCTAATATTTATTTAAAAAAATCAAAATAATAATAAGTGAAGGCAAATTCGGTTACGTTGATCTCCTTAGTTGCTGCATTCACCCATGCAGAAACACATACACACACAAAAACACAACGCATAAGTTTTCGATATAGAAACCTGTGAAAACTGAAAAAGTGACAATTTTTCATTACTCAGTGAGTCCCATTACATAACCCTTTTTTCGGATCGGGTTCTGGTATCCGTCGTTGTTCCAAAATGGCGACCATGACGAGCTTGATTGGACTCATCAACAAGATCCAACGTGCGTGCACCGTGTTGGGTGACCACGGCGGTGAGGGAATGTCGCTGTGGGAGGCGCTTCCCACCGTCGCCGTGGTCGGAGGACAGGTGCTTTTACGTTCTCACGGCTTCTATTTCGTTGCGACTTTTCTTTGTTTTTGGGATTGATCTGTTGTGTTTGTGATGAACAACGAACCAGAGTTCAGGGAAATCCTCAGTGTTGGAAAGTGTCGTGGGAAGGGATTTTCTGCCACGTGGATCTGGTAATCTTCACTTTCTTTGCATTTATTTCTTATAGCAGTTTAATATTTACTGATATATTGATAACGTAAAATTACATCATCATAAATAATTCATATGATTTAGACTGTTAAAATAATTATTATAAAATTAAATAAACTTAACATATAATATGATAGTTTATAATTAAATAATAATATAAAATTGACATTTTATAATTTTTTTTATTCACAGTGGTATGTTACTAATCAGAAAATACTAGTGTAAGAGAATACTACTATAACATTATTTAATAAAAAATTGTTGTCTCAATGAAGAAATTATTAGGTTGTTCATCATTCTTACTTGTTTAAAGTGATGTCAAGTGTGACATGACATGGAAAGGCAATGATGCTTGAGCTCATCCAGAAAAAAACTGTAGCAATTTTTTTCTCTTTAGTAAGTTGAAGATCAAGAGATTTTGATGCACCATTTAATTGTTGTTGCGATAAGAGTTTCATTGAGTTTTGGAAGGTAAAGTTTGGCTTGCTGAGGTTACTTTGTCAACCTAGCCACATCTCATGAATGGATATGTTTGTTTCAGCTTTGAAAAAGAAAATGCTTTCATGATGTATTCAAAAAATTCGTAACTTCATATCATTTGAACTTTTTATTTTTTTTAGACATGTTTTTTTTTTAATTTAAAGTGATTTTTTAATATCTAAATAGTTATTTAAAAAGAAATAAGGTTACTTTTTCTTGCCTTGTCTTGTAAGCCGGAAATTTATTTATTATTTTGAGAAATTTTCAATGGCTAGAACGGGGTAATGGTCATTTTTCTTTTATTTGAAACAAATATTGTTCATTATTCCATTGATGACAGTGAAGAGTGATTGTTTTTATTCATCTGAATATCTTTATGACATTATCTTTCATTATTAGGTATTGTTACACGGAGGCCACTAGTTCTTCAACTTCACAAGACAGATGATGGGACGCAGGAATATGCTGAGTTTCTTCATGCATCAAGAAAGAGATTCACTGACTTTGGTAAATGATGTTTCTAAATATGAACATTTCTTTTCTAATTAAGTAAGATTTGCAGTAATTAATGATAAGCTGACATCAGGCCAATCAACTTGTGTAATCTTCAATTGAGTTAACGTTAATCACCCCATATTCCCATCTCAACAAATTTGTTGGATGTATGGGATCAAAGACTGAAGATTTATACTTAATTGAGCTTAATGGACCACAGCCTTACCCATAGAGGGTGGTAGATTTAACCGTGAGCTACAGAATTTGTTGCTATGAGACAGAAATCCATCTGATTTACCTATAATTTGCAATTGAATTAGTTTTTCTTAAAAAATAACTATCATTAAATTAAAAAAATGATACAGAATTATTTGTCTTTATAGTAGAAGAGCTGTGGTTGCAGAAGATGGGATATAGACTCTCTCAGGGCCACTTTTGGCATGGGTATGATGCTAGTTTATATTATATGTCCATTGTTAAGCATGGCTAATACAATTGCAGTAACAACTAATTCAATTTTAAATTGTGAATTAAAGGATTCACTTACTTGCTATATTTAACTAACAAAAGCATTACAAATTGGATTTGTCTATAGATAGAATGCTAATGACTCTTATATTGGGTTCAACTAGAGAGGTTTTCTTTGTAATTATTGAAGATTGCCATCTATGAATAGCGCAACAAAGAGAGGCCATAATCAGAATTCAAGAATTTCAGATAGATTGCTTCTCAATTGCTTCCTGACATTGCAAAATTAAACTGGCAACTAGTCCTGCATGTTATAACTTATAATCAAATTGGGTGAGGGGAGGAATAGTTGAGGTTTGTGAATTTGCAGCATGTCAGTAGTGTTAATCCTATCTTCCTATTGAGTACTGCTATTCAGAATAATTGTTTCATCTTAGATAGAGCATATTGACTCCCAAATTGCCTTGTCAAGATGGAGCATCTTCTGATTAGGAGAAAGAATCATAAACCAAAACTATGACTAACAAGATTATGTACTGGAATAATTGGGAGTTCAAAGAATCTTATCTCAGTCGGCAGAAATATGTCTAGAATCAAGTAAATGCTCAAGGGGTTCTGATTTATTACCTTGTAAATCATTCTAGTTTTGATAAAAAAAAGTAAACTTCCGACAGAGATTAGGACCCTGAATATGAAAAAATGATTTTGGATGGGTGAATTTTGTAAAGAACAGTAGATATGGAGATGAGGAAATGTCGCTGAGAAAGGAATATTCCACAGAAAAATTTCATTTGACCTTATTTGAGATAAATAACCCAACCCCAAAGAAACATGGTGATTGTGGTCTAATAGATTTATTTTTTTATCGACAAATGTTAATTTGTTAGTTTTGTAAGAAATATTAATTGGGGGATTCAAACCCGCAACCTCCCCCCTCCCTTCTCCCTTCAACCTTCCCCATCCACTGGGCCAACCTTATATCTCCTTGTAGTCTAATAGATGCATACCCTTCTTAGTTCACAACGGCCATTTAGCAACCAGAGCAGTGATTTTGGACACCAAATTCCCTAGACTGAAGAAATCACTGCTCTTCTCTATGCTATGTACCCCTTCACAATAGGAAGGCCCTTATAATCTATGAGTCTTCTGAGCCCTATCAAACTAAAATGCAAAAGATGAAAAGGAATACTAGAAAGGAACATACGCATTATTTTTGTCAATCTACTTTTGTTATTCAAGTGAGAAAATATACTATGTTGGAGGCATTTGGGATACTTTAAATCCTACAGGTTTAGATTCATCTAATTTCTCAATGGAAACCTGTTTTCATTCCATTAAAACAAAAGGTTGAATCTTGAACATAATAAATTTAAGATGTGTCAGCTTTGTTTTATCATTTATCTATTGAAATTATGGATGTCAATAACATTAAATCTCATAACTGTAGAAACTGAGCTCTCATTTCCTTTTCTGTCCCATGCAGCTGCTGTGAGACAGGAAATTTCAGATGAAACAGATCGTATAACTGGGAAGACAAAGGCAATTTCAAACGTTCCAATTCAACTGAGCATATATTCTCCAAATGGTATTTATTTCCATTACCCCTTGATAACATCACAAGTAATTAACTTACTTTAAAATTTTGTAACGTTGTCCTGTGTGTTCCTTTTACCATATCCCTCCTTATTATTGAACATTATTTTGTGGTAAATAATGGCAGCATGTGGTTCGAAGTAAGCATAAACTTTGTGTAGTTAAACTATTCTTCTCTTCTATATGGTTTCTTTCCCTTTGAACTAGTGTGCTGGATTATTTTTTTCTTGTCTAAGATATTGTAATTTAAGTTGTAAGTTTCATTTTGAACTGCTGGCATTATGGATATTGAACAGTATTCATAGCATCGACCGTCAAGAGTCAAGAGTCAGCCGAACATGGTGAACACATGTCAGATTCACTTCAACATTGTACAAAGAAATTGGATACTCCAAATTTTGCTGTTCCATAGTGTCACTTGAATCTGAATATTTCACTGCAAGAATATTCAGATTCAAGTTACCTTATTGGAAAAATTAACTTGAGCTTTTTCTTTTGATTGCAAAACAAAATGTTTCTAATACACACCTCCTGATTGAGAATATGAAACACAAAATTCTCCTTCACTTACATGGAACACTTTGATTTTAGTTGCATAACAGTTTTGCATGGTTTTGTCTTGCAGTTGTGAACTTAACCCTCATAGACCTTCCTGGGTTGACAAAGGTTGCTGTAGGTAAAGTTTCACACATTTCATATTATTTTAAACAAATTGGATGTAATTTTGAGAGGACTCATCTAAATGATTAAAAAATAACAGAGTTTGTGCTTCTTTCAGAGGGACAATCAGACACCATTGTTCAAGATATTGAGAACATGGTCCGTTCCTATGTTGAGAAGGTAATTGTACTTCTAATGTAAGTGAAGAATCAGATCTGATTGAAAATTGTAGCATTAAACAACTAAACAAGCATTCTGTATTACCTTCACTAAATCAGGGTTATTAAGGATGGAAATTAAGTCCATATACTATAAACTCCCTCAAAGAAAGTACCATGTTCCGGTAACCAATTATTAAACTTCAACACTACAAATGATACATAAAAACTTATATTATTGGTTCCTAACAAGAAGTGTTTATTTCAATCACCTCTTTCAAAGTGGCCATCACCATTTACTCAATTTATAAATTATAATCAACCATAAATTCATTATTAACCTGTTTTTAGTATAATCAAGTAGCTTTCATATGAATGCTGGAATTTGATACTAATGGTTAAAACATGACTAGAATTTGGAAACTGTATAGAGACTCGTGTTTGAAGAAAGTGGACGATGTCATTGAAATAAGGTTTAATTAGTCATTTGATCCCTATAGTTAGCAAAAACTTTACCTTTTCATTCCTACTTTTAGTCCCTATACAAGCATTTAGTTTCGTTTTGGTCCTTGCCGTTAAAAAAAAACTTAATGTCATTAAGAGTGGATGACCTGGTGCTGATGTGGCGTTGATGTGAGTTGTCCTTCAAACATTTTTTGGTGGAACTCCATTTCTGTTATGTTTTTTTTTTATATTTATTTATTAATGGGAATAATTTTTCTTGTGACAAATCAGATTGAGGGGGGTGTATTGAAAAAAATTCAAGTTCATGAATTTAATTTTTTTATTTATTACTGGGAATAATTTTTCTTGTGACAAATTAGATTGAGGGGGTATATTGGAAAAGATTCAAGTTCAGGAGTTTAGATCTAACTCAATCACAAAAGTTAGTTAATAGGATGATGATTATCCTCATTTATATACTTTTATCTTGACATTATTTTCAACCGATGTGAGACTTCTGTTTTTCCCAATACCTATCAACACCTCTCTCCTTTCTTCTCCTCTCCCTTCTCAGTTTCCTTCTTTCCTTTTTGCTGATCAACACGTCTCTCCTCCTTTTATTTTGCGGGTTATCTTTCTTCTAAATTCTCTTACATCAACTAATTTTCATTGACCCTAAATTAGAGTCTTGAGGTTGTAGAGTTCAGACACACTTCTTGGACAAGACAAGATAGGCCACAAGTAACTATTTGTGTTGACATATCTTGTAGTGGCTACAAGTAACTATTTGTGTTGATGTTCCTTGCAGTGATGCATCATTTTAATCTTGCTACGTAAAATGTTTGAAAACAAGAAAGTTGCCATTTAATTCATTTTCTAGATCATATAATGCTTCCACCATGCACAGTAGCCAAAAATCACCTCTTGCGAAGGTGCGTGGCGGAGGCATTTTCATTTTCAAATTTCTGGCAGTCTAACAACCATAAATTTTTTTTGGAGGTTTTACGCTCCAGTTTTGATTTTCTGATAGTGATGGAGATACTAGAGCTAACAGAGTTACATGGCTTGAATACCCAAGTGTTTAATCCAACAAGATGAAAATGATGCAACAAGGATATGATGCATTGTTAATCTCTAAGCATTTGGTCCTTCAACATTGTATATATACGAGCATTTTATGCATCAAGATTAAACTTATTTGGTCCTTCAACATTGTACATACCTGAGCATTTGGTCCTTCAACATTGTATATATCTGAGCATTTGGTCCTTCAACATCATATTTGGTCCTCCAAAGTACAAATATTTTAATAACAATAGTAATAGTGTAATTTTGGTAAGTCTTATTAAGCACAATGAACCAATAAATATGCTTTGTCCAAATTCATTCTCTGTATTACATCTTATCATTTTCCTTCTCTATGTCTATCCAAATCTATCTGATTGAATTTTCTGATTATGCAGCCCAATTGTATTATATTGGCCATCTCTCCTGCAAACCAAGATATTGCCACTTCAGATGCAATAAAAATTGCAAGAGAAGTTGATCCTTCTGGTCTGTCTTTTATATTTGAAAGAATTTCAAATTCTGACACTGTTTCCTCGGATCTTTTTTTTTTTTTTTTTATCTTTCCGTTTGAGCCAAGATTCATTTAGAAAGGCTTTTGTTATATTATTCTATTTTCAGGAGAAAGGACATTTGGGGTGGTTACAAAACTTGATCTTATGGATAAAGGAACTAATGCCGTTGAGGTATAATTCTGTAACAACAGCATGGTTATCTTCGGTTTTGATGTTCGATACCAAATTGATTTCCTTGTTACCAAGATTGAGTCTATCAACTGGTGAAAAGTTATGCATTTATGTGAAACTTAAAGGTTCTCGAAGGAAGGCAGTACAGGTTGCAGCATCCTTGGGTTGGAATTGTCAATCGTTCACAAGCTGATATTAATAAAAACGTTGACATGATTGTCGCTCGCAAGAAGGAGCGCGAATATTTTGAGACTAGTCCTGAATATGGACATTTGGCACATAAAATGGGTGCAGAATATCTTGCCAAACTTCTATCTGAGGTATTCTCAATAATATTTTTTTTTTCAGATCATTGTCCGTAACAATGTGGTCGTGTTGCTTTTCTCTTTCTTGAAAGTGATTGTGAGTAATTTCCCTTCCCTTCCTTTACCGGCATTCATCCCTGCAGCATTTGGAGTATGTTATTAGGATGAAGATACCTAGTATCATTGCCTTAATAAATAAAGCCATGGACGAGCTTAATGCAGAGTTGGACCGAATTGGCCGGCCAATAGCTGTGGATTCAGGGGTCAGAACTTTGATCAATGCTGAAAACAATCTTCTTGCATTTGAAACTTCCAGGATTTTGCTCGTACTAAGTAGTGTTTCTTTTATATAGGCCAAATTATACACTATTTTACAGATGTGTCGAGCATTTGACAAAGTATTTAAAGAACACCTGGATGGAGGGTAAGTTCCCTTATTCATTTACAATTATAGTTGACTACTTTTATAAAGCTTTTCTTTTATTAATGCCAATGCCCTTGTTTTAGAGTAACACATGATATTTAGCTTTGATATCCCATGCTTCTAGGTGATCTGGTTCATATGCTTATATGAAACTTTCAACAAAATTTCACTCTAACTTTCTTCTGAAACATATTATTTTCCTTGTGTGCATTTATTTCTTCATCCTCATACTGAACTCTTTGCTACACTTATGGATATTGTTCTTAATAGCTAGTCGCCTTGCAATTCACTTTTATGCTATAACTATTTGATAATTGAGTATTTGAATATAGTTTTTCAAGGTATGAAAAAGGAAGAATGGGCAATAGTTCTTTATACCATGCTGTGCCAATTAGAGAACACCACTTAAGTTTCTCAAACAAACAGTCTAAGCTTTGATTTAGTAGTGATCCTTATAGAAAGAGTTTGAGAACCAAATTAATCAATATGAAAGTATAGGGTCCTTGACCACGTTTGACCAAAAGTATAGGGATTAAAAGCATATTTTTCCCTTTAAATTATAGTTTAACTACAAGGTAAAATAGGTCTGTGCATTGTCCATGCTTTAACCTAAAGGGGTCATGCTTGATCTGGTTTGTTAGATACATAAAAACATTATCAATCAAATTAACTTGATCTTTTGGGTTGATTACTTGATTTGTTTCTTGACAATGTGTAAACTAAAAATGCTTGTCATTGTTGTTATTGATTCTGAAAATAAATTAAAAAGATGCTGCCTATTTTTGTTTCAAGACAATGGGGACAAAATCATGCAAGTACTTTTCAGGCATAAGTTCTACTAACTCACTTTAAAAGCACAAAGTGATTAAAAAAATAAAAAATAATTGAGTTCCATTAGATACACCTTTATAGCATCCTATTTTTTTTTTTTTTGTCATGAAATAATTTTATGCAACTAATTTTCCTCATTGTCTTAATTTTTTGGAAAATTAACATATTTGATTAAGTAACCAACTTCTATTTCAGACGTCCGGGCGGGGATCGGATATATGGTGTTTTTGACCACCAATTACCAGCTGCTTTAAAAAAGCTCCCGTTTAATCGCCATCTTTCCTCAAAGAATGTCGAAAAAGTTGTCATGGAAGCGGATGGTTATCAGCCATATCTAATTGCTCCAGAGCAAGGATATAGAAGACTTATTGAGGGATCTATTGGCTATTTCAAAGGCCCAGCTGAAGCCTCTGTGGATGCTGTAACTTTCTTGACTTTATTCCTTGATCTGTTTAAAATGTGATGGACATAGCAGATATTAACATGCTAGAATAAACTTGTTTATGACTTTATGTACAATGTAATATACATGATTTATGGACATCCTGCTCATACACTATTTATGTTTTAACCGAATGGCTTATCTCCTTGCATATATTGCACCTTGTCATCCTTGGACAGGAAGCTTCTGTTGAACTTTTACGAGCAGGTCCTGTCCAAGTCTTGCAATGTCAAATGAACTTTGGCATTGTCCGGTGTCTTTGTTCAGAGGGATTTTTTGGAATCAACACATATATTTCTTTAACCAGCATTACTTCCTGCTGTTTTTCTCTAAACAAATTGCCTCATCAGCTTATCTCCTTCAATGTCTTTTAGTCATTGTTTGTGTTGCTTACAAATTGTTTTCTGTCATCTACTTTCAGGTCCACCTCATTTTAAAGGAGCTTGTAAGGAAGTCAATTGCAGCAACTGAGGTAGGCAATGTCTTTTTAAGTTGATGTAATATAACTCTTTCAGAGAGGCCCCGATTTTTTTTTTTCCAAATAACACATCTTAGTGTGATTAACTTGATCTTATTCAACAGTTAATTCAACTTTGTATTAGGAATGATATTAGTGTTCCTTTGCTTGTGAGAAAAGTGAATGAATGCTCCTGCTGTGGCATCCCCTTCAAATACGAAGATGTGTTCTGTTTTGCTGTTGGAACAAGGAAATGAGAAATTGGAAGTAGGAGGAGATAAAGGTTTATGAAATAGTGTTTCATAATAAAATCACATAGCTCCTTTAGGGGATGGATTTGGTTGAGCTCAAGTTGACATAGAATACCTCATACTTCCTGTGTAAAAGAATATCTTTGAATTTGTATATTTTTCATGTCAAAGTTTAAAACTCTTATAGTGGAAACACAAGTTATGTAAACTTGAGCTATGTAGTAGAATTCTCTATCCTCCATTTATGACTCTAAACAAAAGTCTGGAATGCACCCGTATTCCACTCAGGATTCAGAAATTAAAAAACGAAATAAATCTTACACTGTTATAAATTTATGGCATGTAGGAATTGAAGAGGTTTCCAACCCTTCAAGCTGATATAGCTGCTGCTGCAAATGATGCTTTGGAACGATTCCGAGATGAAAGTAGGAGGACTGTGACCCGGATGGTTGATATGGAGTCTGGCTATCTAACAGTAGAATTTTTTCGGAAGATGCATCTTGAACCAGAAAAGAATGCAGATCAAAAGAACCCCAGTCGGAGTAATCCTAATCCCCCTGTGGACAGTTACACAGATACTCAGCTCAGTAAAATTGGTAAGTAATTTTCTACATGCATTCTCACTGCTCTCACAACACAAACAAGTCCACATTTTAAGGTTTCAGAATTTCACCGTTTTGCTTCTATATCAGTTGTGTAAATTCTTGGTTCTACAAAATTATGAATAGGCTGCTTGGATAATCATTTATTATAAGTATCATGTTGAATCCGTTTTTGATTTTTTAATTTAAATGATGTTGAATGCATGTTTGGGAGATTTGTGTAAATTCTAGGGTTTTATCTTCACAATTTTTTATTTTTTCCTTACGAGAAATTATAAGATATAGATTTGTGGTTATTAAAATATTCTGTGACTCGTTATTTCAGGATCAAATGTTAATGGCTACATCAACATGGTTTTGGATTCACTCAAAAATTCAATACCAAAAGCCGTGGTTCATTGTCAAGTTAGAGAGGCAAAGAGATCATTGCTTAACCATTTTTATGTTCAAGTTGGGAAGAGAGAGGTATGAGTCTATCTTTTAAATTTTTGCAAATAGATCCAATCCAATTTCCGCCTCTTTCCCTTAAGGTGTTTTTTACATGGTTTAAATAATGATAAATTCTGATTTTGTTAGGTCTGCACAAGTTCACTTATGTTTCAACTTGTCTGTTGTGTCTGAAAAATTTGCTAAACAGTGTCATAATCTTAACAAACATAAAATGCTTTGAGCTTTTGTATATGTCATGGAGAATGTTTAACAATGCTGGAAATACTGAATCTAATATCACAAATTCACAATGAGGTTTGATGAACTCTTCAAAGTTTTCTGACAAAAACAGTAACTTGTAATGAAATGGTCTAAAAGTTGATGATAAAATTGATTTCACCTGTTTGTTTTGTTCATTTGTTCGTGATTGCTCAATCATCAATTGATAGTGTAATGAAATTTGACTTTCATGTAAGGCCTGTTTGGATACAAGTCATAAGTATTTTTTAGAGTTTTTTTTATTGAAAAATATAGATTTTTTTCTAGTAGAGAAGCTCTCATAAACACTTCTAACCTTGTATTCAAACAAACTCTATATATAACTTCTATTTTCAGCTTTTGTTTGTCTAAGTCTCCTACTCTGTCAGTCCTTACTAAATCTTTCTTCTTGTGCTATAATTGGTCTTCTTTTTTTTTTCCAACAAGTCTAAATGTTATAATGAAAACTATTAATATCTCTTACTTTTATGGAATACCTACCTCCTCCATTGAGCTGCAATGGAAAACATCTTGGTGATGACCTTCAAGGACAAACATCTAAGAGTATTAAGTGGGTTGTCTTTGGCTGTTATCTGCATTGCCTAGGTTAAGCTAACCAACACCATGTAACCTGTCAAGCCTATATACAACAACAACAACAAAGCTTTATTATCCCACTAGGTGAGGCTATCAAGCTTATTTATCACCAAATTATATACAGAAAAGTTATATTCCAAAACAAATTGTACTTTCAGATTTGCAAAATATTTGGTTTTTTCTTATATCTTTAACATCCCAAAATAATAAATACATGCAGAAAATATGTATAACACCAACCAGAAATAAATAGGAAACAATGGCTTTCGATTTTTAAAATTAGAATATTTAACACATCTCAAAATATTTCTGAATCAATCTTGTATAGCTACAAAATGCCAATGTCACAAAAATAAATAAAAAATGCCACCCGTACAAAGGAAGGAGCATACCAAATAATGCTGAGAAAGAACTTCGAATCCAAGCAGCCTAGAGCCTACACAAGTAAAAAGTAAGGAAATTTATAATGTAATGTAAAGATGAAATTTACAACATATAGTAAAGTTATGGGTTTTAATGTTTTAGGGTCACGCATGTGAGAACCAAAATTTGAGGGCTCCACGTTAATAGCCCTCTTTTCTCCTTGGATTAATTCCTTCCTAGGAGTGATTCCGTCTGAAGGAAGCCCTTTCATCTATTGAATTAAGTCACATATATCATTTCATCTCATAGAACCCCTGTGGTATTATGAAGTCTCAAATTGTCAGTTTCAATTCTCAGGGTATAACATATATTTGTTGGAAACTTCATTTAATGTCAATTGATTTTAAGATGAAATCTAAATGGTATAAGAGCATATAGTCCATCTTGATTCTCACCTATTCTAGTAGGCTCTTCTTTTCTGACAGAGACGAGACATCTGGAGAGAGGGGTGTTAGGAAGTCCTACATCGCCAACTCCCATTTTGTTAATTAGCCTTTTCCATCCATTACAATTCCATCTAATAGATCTAAACACCAACAAATATATTGGATAGACTTCAGAAAATTCTTTATCAATACACCAACAAAGCTCTTAATAGTTAATACCAATTATGTTTCCAATTATTCATTCAGGCTAAAACTGATACTGTTTTGATTGATAAGATATTTGAGTATTCTCTAGAACTAAATCAGTTGTACTCTTTTTCCCATATCTTCTTTTACCACCCCATATGTTGATAGTTACTCATGTAAACATCACGAGAGATGAAAAAAATCAACAAGGCCTTCACTATTTTTATACATCAAAAAGTCCGAATTGCAAATCCCAATTCATGTTCATCAAGCCATCGTAAGTATCTCTTAGCACTTGGATTTTGGATATATTAACACGACACATGCATGTGTGTGAAGCTAATGAAATGAGAGCATGGATGGGGATAATATTTAACTTTCAATCATATGTGAATGGCCAACACAAGACTCATGGATGCCTGGGTAGTTCTTTTATTCACAGAACGAGAATGAGGTTAGGGCACGAGGCTAGGGCACGGGATTGTTGGGATTCTGTTTGAGGGGAATGCAATTAGTCAACATTTTAATTTGAAAAATCAAACACGGTTGAAGGAAAACCGGTCTTCGTTAGTGTCAATACAAAGACGGTTTTTCCATAACCGACTTTAATAAGTTCAAGTTAATTACAAAAATGTCACCAGTTCATTAAATTGAGGCTTTTCGTAGACGGTTTACGTAATACCCGACGTAGAAAATAACCTTATATTTGCGAGTATGCCACCGCTCCATATACGAAGACGATTTCAACAAACCCATCGTCTTATGTGCATCGTCAAAAATTATATTTGTAGTAGTGACATTAGCTATAACAAAAATAAAATTAGCTATCCCTCACCCTCAACAACATTGCTACTGCATCAACGATACTGTGAGCCACCTGTAAAACTGGTTTTCAACATTATTGGCAAGACCAAACATGTTTTTTATTGAACTTACAACTTCATGCTCATTACACCTACTGCACCTCCACAAGATCAATAATAGTGACTTGAGTCTGGATAAGTATGATTGATGCTGCTATGTTAATGTCGAAAAGGTTCTTTTAGCAGAATCCGCTATTAAATTACTCAGTGATGGAATTATCTGTTTTAGTAGTCAAATTTGAGTTAGAATATTTATATACAATACTTATTTGTTAGGATGTTATTTTTAAGAAGATATATCATTATAGTATGTTACATACGATTTTCTTTTATGCTTCACTTTAATGGACTCTCAAGTGTTTTGTGGTGAAATACCACTTTTGACAACCCCAATCACAAGGGTTAAAGCAAAATTGTGCTGTGTATGCAGAAGGATCAATTGGGGGCTTTGTTGGATGAAGACCCTGCACTTATGGAAAAGAGAGCACAACTAGCTAAAAGGCTTGAATTGTACAAGCAAGCCATGGATGATATTGACTCTGTGGCTTGGAATAAATAATCAACATATATTCCCAGTCATTTCACCGGATGCTATAGGTTCAATTTTGCACATCTACTCTAATGAAGATTTGTCAAAGATTAATTATTTCATTATTTGATACTATTTCTTTTTAACAAACTGGAAAGCAAAAAAGCATTGTCGCTGCAATAAGTTGTAATTGCACACTAGCATGCAACTCTTTTGCCCTTAGTGTATAAAAATCGGACTTTATGTTTTGCATCTTATATAACAAACAAGTCTATTATTATGATGTTGGTACAAGGTCTTCTTCGTCTTCTTCATTTAACTGTATTCGTAACACGCTATTTATTCCAACTTACCCTTAAATAAGGAGAAGGACTATACAATTTTATGATTTTCAATAAATTTAGTCAAGAGTAAAGAATTGGTTATAAAAAGAATGTGTTAAAAAGAGTTTGTTTCTAACATTTCTTGTTGGAGCTTCTCCCAAAACAAAGTCTGAGGTGACGATTACTTAGCTTCGCAATAACATTGAGTAACACTACTGGTGTATAATTTAAATGCATAATCAGACTAGTTTTGTATTTCCAAAATAGTCCCTCCCTATCATTAGTCAAAATTAAAGCATTCAGCAAAAAAAAAAAAAAAGTCAAACGCATTATTTTTATATTTTCAAAATAGTCCCTCTCTAATAATTACACAAAACCATGCCGCCATTCCTGCCCTTTCTTGATCTCCACGTTCACCAAGAAAAGCCAAAGAAAATTAAACAGCCACAAAACTATACTCACAGTAGCAGCAGTCTAGATCTGTGCTATGGAGGATCCATCCTTCCGGTCAATTTAACAAAGCAGTGCTAGCAACATTCTTTTAAAAATGTTGGTCTAGACACTATTATATATTAGTTGGATCTATTGAAAAATACTCAATTTAGTGGCCATACTTCTTATTTAATGATCTTCATTCATTTTGTAGTTTTTTTGAATAAGTATAAAAGAAAAAGTAACACAACAATAACATTCTAAAATATATTATTAGGACTATAAAAGAAAAATAATAATTAATATTACATTGAAAAATTAAAATAACTTTTATTTTGGAACTTATTAATCTAATTTAAAATTTAGGATAATAGTAAAGGGTGTTTTCCAAAATATTGGAAACTTTTGCATTGTCAAAGTACATAGGGAATGTAGATCTAAATTTTAAATAAGATGCACATCTTAATAATATACATGAATACAAGAGGGATCAAGTTACTTTTTTTAATAACTCTTTGTTTATTAAATTTTATTAATCCAACTGTTAAGTTTTAAAAAAATTATTAAGTAGATCAAGTCTATATTTTTTTATAAAATTTTAAAAATATTGACTATAATGAGTCCGACGGATTGGTCTAATTAATCCAATATATAAAACTTTGTTAACCTAAAATTCAAAAAAATAATAATTAATATATAACATACGTATGTTATATAAAAAGTAATTGCAAGTTAGCACAAGGTAAAATGAATAAAACAAAAATTAAATAAAAAACATAAGAAAATTTTAACTCTAAAAAGTATTCAATGTGTCAATTGTTAAATATGG
Source organism: Glycine tomentella (assembly GCA_007407185.1). NCBI lineage: Eukaryota > Viridiplantae > Streptophyta > Magnoliopsida > Fabales > Fabaceae > Glycine > Glycine tomentella. Next base: position 925,296 of record PYAF01001297.1, on the reverse strand, counting down.
GAGTGTTACGTGATTGATAAATTCATGCAGTCACTGTGAGATTGAAAAGTTAGCACAAGGTAAAATGAATAACAATAGAAATTAAATAACATTGTAAAACCCATCCACAGTGAGATTGAAAAGTTTCGTAGCAGTCACTGTGTGTTAATAAAAATGGGAGTGGTAGTGATTGATAAATTCATACAGTATGGATCTGGAAAGAAGTTGAGGCTACCTATGTCTGGAATTCCCAAATTCAAAGTGTTTGTGAAAGCGGTGAATTCTCATTGTTTCATTGTAGTGGAACTCTGCAACAACACAAATTTATGGTAGCATTAATTCCACTAAAACACAAGAGTGATTTCTTAGGTAAAAGATCTCATCTTTATTTCAAATTTTGCAAATTCTAGGCGTGAATACCTGACCATGAAATTAAATCCTAACTTTATATTATGAAAGAGAGATGTTTATGCTAGTAAATTTGAAAATTATCTGGCTTGAACCAGTGATGTCAGAATAGCTGATATCTTATTTATCCTAAGGAATACACACTCCTATCAGAAAAATGAAGGATATACTCGATCATCATAAAGATATTTAATTTGGTGAACATAAATTCATATGTATGCCCCAATTCAGATATAATCTGTGTTCTGAACAGTTCATGTGGAGTCATGTGATAATTAACCTATGAATCAGAGTTGCTAAAACAAAAATTACAACGTGAAAGTGGTTATTTGCGTATTGACGGAAATATTAAAAAGTAACTTGTCTTTTACTAATATCTTAATCTGGTTCCTTTTATGCACAACTTATTGGAATCAAACACAATGAATAGGGAACTACTGTAAGGTTGAACATGTAAAAATGCATTCGGCTTTCCGATCTTGATCGAATAGAGTAAACCTGAGCTATATGGTTATTCGTAATGTTACACGTACAGGTACAGATTCACACACTGCTAAGAGCCCATTTGTGAACCAATGCAACACATATTGCTCCTCTTCCTCCTCCTTTTACTGACGAGTACAATTCAAATATTGTAAAGTACCATAACTAGCTTAACTTTTTACCAACATGAATGTGTCTATGATGAAATCCTTGAAGGGTCGTCAAAATCAAAAGCCATCACTATGCTTCGATACTGTCATAGTGAGAATTAGGTCGAGGCCACTTCATTAGGGATGTACCTAACATTTTTAATGTCTTCAATGCACCACCCAAACTTCTCTTGGAAAATTCAACTCCGTTAACGCCATCTCTGCGTTTCTTTCTAGTTGTAAGTTGTAACAGATATTATTGGGTAACTTTAACGTACTTGGTCAATTTCTAGTTTAATTTTAATGTGCTTTTGAATTTTTCTTTTTGATTTTAAGGCTACTGGCAAATATTATACAAAGTATATATGAGTATTTATTTTGACATTGAAATGTTTAAACGAGTCACATGTTCTCACTTGTATTGCTCATTATTAGTTCTTTTATTATTGACATTGAAGTACACATGGCCCATAGTTAGGGATAAAGTGAAAATCATTCTGGAAAATTAAATATATGACTGATTTAAGAATTTTTTTATTATAAAAACACCACTTTATTTTTATTTTATTTTTTAATTCTCAGATGCTTACATAAAAAATAAAAAAGATAACTTTTTTATTCCAAAAAAAAAAACAAAATTAAAAGAGTGATATTTTTAATTAAAAATGAAAATAAAATAAAAAATAAAAAACAAACAATTTTTTTCAGCTTGTTTGAAAAAAAAAATTGAGAACAAAATAGAATGCGCCTTAATTAGAGAGAAGACTAGTCTTGAATTCTTCCCATGTTACACCCTTTAGTAGATACTCAATATTGGCAGGGTTAAAAGGTCCTTTGATTCTATCTATGGACACAATCCCTGCCCTAGCTGGAAGAATGCTTCTTGTTGGGTCAGGGGAGGTACTGTAGCTCAAGCAATAAAGAACCCCTGAAAAGTGTTGCAGCCAACCAAATTTCTGTTAGGAAACATCTTTCTATAGAGTAATTCAACAAATTAACAATCAACAAAACAATTATTAGCACATTGGGGACCAACCAGGACTCTAATTAAATCAATTATTTTATTAGCATATAATATGTGAAACAAACTTACCTTGAAGATAAGCACATCAACTTCCTCCTGGTCCACAAGTGCATGCACAAGGAGTACTCCTTTTGCTGATTGACTATAAGACTCCAACTTAGCAATCTCCTCATTGTGCCCATACTCTTCATCACTATCTTCATCATCCCCATCATCTTGGTATCTAATTTGTCTCCTTTGCTGAACACTTTGCCTTGTACCTCTTTGGTTGCTCAAATTCACATATTTAAAGTCACAACACAAGATTTAATTGTGAGTGGAAATATTATTCATTAGAGAAGATGGTAATGGTATATGCAGCATAGGTGATGTCATCATCATTGTCCATGATTTGGCCACACTTTTGATGGGATGTGTGGTATGATACATATTTGCATAGTATGGTGGCTCTTGTATTTGTCAAATTACCTTGTTTGCTCACTACTACAAAAGGCCTATTCTACGACATGAGATCCACGTCGGTTGTATAAAAACCGACTTAGAATGCTCCCCAGTGGCAATTTCGTAAATTTTTGAAGAGTACTGCAAAAACGACATCGGTTCTCAGAGTGCCCGTCGTTGTTTAGCATTATACAAAGTCGGTTATATAATAACCGTCTTAGTATCCCGTTATTCAAAGTCGATTTTGATAAGAACCGACTTTGATTCTTTTTAAAATTAATTGGGCGCGGGTCGAACTTCAGTTTATATATATATATATATATATATAAAACTCCTATAAAAGATTTGGAAACAGAAATAAAAACGCACGCCCTCGTCTCTCGTTCAAAGCACTTATAGTTTCTCAAAGTTGATTCATTCTGTCGTTATCTTTCTTTCCCCAATTATGAGTCTTGGCATTAGGTTGATCTGAAATAAGCAATTGACATGGCGAGTGCGATGGTAGAAGACACGAACTTCGAAGATGATGAGCTCGCGAATATGACCACCGACGACATCGTCAGAGCTTCTCGTCTTCTCGACAACGAGATTCGCATCCTCAAGGTACACTCTTTTCTTTCTCTTTCGTTTTTTTCCCTGCTTCTGTAACCCTAACCCTAACCCTATCGATTACACTATCTTTCTTGCTGCTTCCATCTTCTTAGCCAGTAGGGTTTCTTATTTTAATTGAATTGTCCTTCGTGGCTGAAGGAAGAGTTGCAGAGGACCAATTTGGAATTGGAATCGTACAAGGAGAAGATTAAGGAGAATCAGAAGAAGATTAAGGTCAATAAGCAGTTGCCCTACCTCGTTGGCAACATTGTTGAGGTACCTACCTAGTTTGTTGTTTCTCTGTTTTGGATGTTCTTTTGGGGATTTTTGGACTTTTAATTCTTAATCTTCTGGAATGGATGTAAAAAAGTTGTTTCTTGATTTTTGCACATTTTTCTTTGATTATGACGTGATAATTGTTTGCATTTAGATATTGGAAATGAACCCGGAAGACGAAGCTGAAGAAGATGGTGCCAATATTGATCTTGGCTCACAAAGGAAGGGAAAGTGTGTTTAGGTGACATGGACTATGATTTCATATTGTCATCTGATGTTCCTATATATATCATAGTTTAAGATCGTTTGGTTTCTTATTTGTTAATAGTTATTGTTATATTATGCTTTTAAGGGGGACAAGCTCTTAGTACATTTTTCGGTAATCTTGAGCTTAATAATGTTTTCTTTTGACTGCAGACAATCTTTCTACCTGTTGTTGGTCTTGTTGATCCTGACAAGTTAAAACCTGGCGATCTGGTTGGCGTTAACAAGGATAGTTACTTAATCTTGGATACCCTGCCTTCTGAGTATGATTCTAGAGTTAAGGCCATGGAAGTTGATGAAAAGCCAACAGAGGATTACAATGACATTGGCGGATTAGAGAAGCAGGTGAGCTTTGGTTCTTGCCATAATTTATTGAAGCACTTTGTTTTGGGGGTTAGGTAATTGATCTCTCAGGTCATTTCAATCAACAAATTCAAGAATTAGTTGAAGCCATTGTTTTGCCCATGACCCACAAGGAGCGGTTCCAAAAGTTAGGAGTTCGTCCTCCCAACGGAGTGCTGTTATATGGTCCTCCAGGGATTGGGAAAACATTGATGGGTCGTGCCTGTGCAGCATAGACAAATGCCACTTTTCTGAAATTGGCAGGCCCTCAACTGGTCCAGGTATGACAATTTAGTTATAGTCTAAGCATGACTATTGATTCCACTATTACATGTTTGTACCAACTAATTATATCATTGTTACATGTTCATAACATTTCCCTAAGAAGCACTGTCAACGAAGAGTATTAATGTTGAAGCATTCTCATTACAAAAAGACAATCCACTTTATGCTCCGTGGAATAAATGAAGGTTAAACTTTTCAAGCCTCTGGTAGGTTTCTGTGGTTTATGATGTTCCTCTTTTTTGTTATTGGTATGTTACTCTCGATCAGAATAACTTAATTACATATTCATGTTAAATCCAGTCTTAAGCTATAGTTTCATGATCTTCACTCTTCAAGAGTAGTTGGTAAGATCACAAATCACATGTCATCCTCCACCCCATAATACATAATTATGATTCATTGATTATGACATTATCTTGGTCTCTTCTCCTGTGGTTTTCTTTTAAACTATTATTCTTAATTTACAAGAAAAGTACTCATTTTTTTTCTGCATTTCAATTTTTTTAACATCAACTACTCTAGTTGACTCTTTTAAATACAAGAAACATGTTCTTGCAGGCCTCACTATTGCTAGTCTTTGTATTCCCCGGGTATACATGCATATTACATATGCTATTCTAATTCATTTATAATTAAGCTAGGCTACACTTGCAATTAATATAACACTACTTCTGCTTGTTGTGTGATATTTTCAATTTTCAACGCAGAGCATCGGATATGCCACCTTAGCACATCTTGATCCTCAATATGGCCTTTGTAAGCCACATTTTTTTTTCATTCCTTTTGAGGCTTTTTTTTTATAAGAAGTTTAGGACTTCATATTGGTTAATTTACTAATTTGTATAATAGATGAAACGATTTAGATACAAGTGTGGTACCACCACTTATCTATGCTGTAATGGGAACTTCTAGAGAGATAACAATTGGTCCTGTGGCAGTGGTTTCTCTGCTGTTATCATCAATGATGGAGAAATTAGTAGACCCTGTTACTGATCCAGTGGGTTATACAAAGCTGATTTTGCTTGCTACTTTCTTTGCTGCTATCTTTCAGACTCCAATTCACCGTTCAGTACATCTATTATAATAAATTTAATTATAAATATCCATAAGCATAAGCTTAAAGATTAAATAAATATAGCACATAATTCATTTGCCTATTTAAATATGATGGATTCGTTAGAAAAGAGAAAATTATTGTAACACCCGGAGGAAGCCTGAATGAGTTCCTACACTGCACTCCCCTAAACTATTATGCTTGGTTTTTTGCTTGCTTGCTTAGTCACATCGTTACCCTCAAATCTCATTAACTGGGTTCTATCCTGCAATGTGCTACCACTTCAAAAGGAATTAGTCTATAAAGTCACTAATATGCTTTAGTTTTGTTTAAAAATTGTATGAAGCTAGCAAATAACTAAAAATTGTTTTTGTTTCTACTGCTACTGAAACTGTTCACCTAAGTTAGAAAGTTGCAGACAATATCATTTTGTTCCAAATTTTCTTGACACATAGGTTGAAGGAGGACAACTGTAAATAGTAGTTGAGAATCATCAAATCAAAGAATTGGTAGCACTTAAACTAGTAGTTGAATTTGGTCTGTCTCTTATTGCAGTGCAAGCTAATGGTCACTTGTTCATCTGAAAACTTGGTCATTAAGTCTTCCTTCATTCTTCTAATTAAATTTGAAAATAAATGTTTGAAGTTTGAACACTCAGCTGGTAAAATGACCGTTATGCTTTTTCAGGTCTAGGCCCAACATGGAAAACAACCTTAACCTTGAAACAGAAGGGCATGGCCTGTCTAAAGTTCCATCACTAATTCAACATATATCATCAAATGATGAAGCCAACTTTGACAATGGTGACTTGAAAAATCATAGCTCGTCTTTCGAAGTAAGCCTCGTTATCATTATGTGAGCTTGCAAAATTGAAAATATTGGTTGAAAATAATTATATTAATTAAGTATTCTTTCCTTGTGATTTTAATTAATATTAAAATTTATTTTCGGATTGCTTGCATGAAATGAAAGAATCTGTTTTTCTAAATAATTACATGTGGCTTTATCCTCCAACCTACCTTGTGGCTGTGGTTTACATAGGACATAGCTTCTTTGTAACTATGAGACGCTTGTCCCTTCATTATTTTTTTTTAGAATTTTAATGTTAACTATCATTTTGCAATAAAGAGATAAGATATGAAGTCTCATTTGGTTAACGTGTTGCCATCGCTGAAGTTGTTGTTTAACCACTTGATTAGAAATGAAGACAAGATACAGCAAAAGTGTGTTGTACCATAGGAATTTTCAAATATATCTATATAATGTTATATAAAGTGGCAAATATGTGTAGTAAGACATTTTTTAATTTCCAGTCTTAATTATTATTTTGAATTATTTTAAAACATATTTTAAGTAAACAAATACAGTTTAGAAAAATTGCTACCGTAATATTTCTCTGTATATACTAGTGTTGTTTTTATGTATAGTATTAACTATGGTATTTATACAATATAATGTATAATTAAACTAAATAATATTTTTAAGGATAAATTATGTTTTAAATCCTTCTAAAATTATTAATATGATCTGGTTCACTTTAAAATTTTGGTATTATTTTTGTCCCTCTAAAATTGAAAGCTATTCTTTTTAATCCAAGTGACTGAGTTGAGAGTTTTGGAAATTAAGCCAAGTATTTTTAAAAAATAAAGAGAACAAATTGATAACTAATATAATTAAAAATTGCATGAATTTGTTATATAAATAATACAACTTGTAACAATGATAATACTCTCCGTGTATACATGAATTTAAAGTGTGTTTGACAAAACTTTTTGATTAATTTTTAATTTTTTTATTAACAGAAAAATTTACGGTTTCCTAGGTGCAAGTGCAGGTATCATGGATAAATTAAATAGCACTAAGAAGCTTAAACAAGATTGGCAAAAAGAACTATTATGTTACTATTATATCTATTTTCTCATCTATAATTAATTATATCGATATGATTATCTATTTTTTGTTTATAATTAATTTTCTATTGTATATTTTTGGTACACTCAAAAAGTCCCTCATTATTTAACTATTGAGGTGAATGATAATTTCTAATAAAAGTACTTCCTTAACTTACTAGTTGGTTACTTTTAAGGATAATTTTTTAAAAGGCCTATATAAAAATCAAAGTAAAACATAAATGATGTTCCATAATTGACTGCAGACATGTCTATGATGGCATGCATTTATCCTCCTTCCCCCAGTTCCGATTTTGGCTGTATTTTGGAGACATTATAAGATAAACTTTCTTTAGTTGATAACTCATCTTTGAGTTTAGTAAGTAGATAATTAGCAAATATGATCTTATTTGTTAGCATTTTATTTAGTAGAGTTAATTTAATAATCTGGATGCATGATTTGAGTGAATTTCAATTAACTTTTCCTTATTGCATATATATATTTGAAGGACGATTCTTTAAATCAATTGTGCAAACTATATATGCAGCCATGCAGGGAAATATTCCAGTGGAGCTATGTGGTGTGGGAATGTGGGATACTGGATTCTGTCATTGGTTCAATTACCTCTTGCTATGTGGGAATGTGCAGTATTTTTTTTTTCAACTAAATGTTCAGTGTTATCTACACCTTCTTTCAATCTGCTTACAGCTACCTGATATGCAGGTCCCTGGTCTACCCAGAAATATACCATCAAATAAGCTTATTTTTCCACTGATGGCACTACTAGCAGGGATGTTGGGTGGTGTCTTTGGAATTAGAGGTGGAATGTTGATTGGTCCACTTCTTTGGATTGGAGTAACTCCCGTGGTAAGTCCATTTTAGTGTGGTTATTTGATTTTGTGGATCATAAAGTTTGAGGGTGAAATAGTTACTTAAAAAGTTTTAAAAGTAAATGAACTGAACTGTGGTCAACGAAAAAGAAACTTCTAAAGAATAAATTCCTCTTTGATGTTAAACCATTCCCTTAACTTGAAACAGAAGCTGACCATGAGAGAAGAGACAAAAGCGTTTTGAATGGATTAGTACAATATTAATTATCAATAAGGTTCTGTCTCTTGGATGATGGTCCAAGATTCTTTTATTTTGTTCTTTGTCAAACCTATATTTACTCATGGGCTTGATGTGACTGAACTTCCAGGAATTGCAGGGTGGCTAGTAAGTATACTTTGATTTTTGGCAAAATCTATGTTCATTGTTAATGATTTGTGTAATTTGCTCATGCTGTAAGTAATTTGTGTTATCTAAATGCTTTTGTTATTTATCAGGATAAGCTGCTGGCTATTGCTTTTGAACAGACCCTTGTTGAGGTGAAGTTTGTTTTGGTTTATTCCCATCTTGTTATTTTTGTATATTTTACTAATGTTGGCTTCTTAGGGTATTGAAATGAAATGATAAAAATATCAAATGTGTTAGAAAATATTTTCATATTTTAGTTGCCTATTCCGAGTACTAATTCAGGAACTGAAAATAAGTAAAAGGCACTTGAGCTAATTCTCGCTAAACCAGATTATTCTCTCATTCTTCATGTTATGACAAAAGTAAAAGTTTTTGGAATTTAATTAAGAGTTTAAAGATCATACACACTAATAATATAAAACACTTTTATATATATTATCGTTTAAATAAAGCATGTTGAAATTTCAGTGGGATAATATATGGTATGTGCGTGGCACTTTTTATTTAACATTTTGTTGGGTCATAAGTTGTGCCTGTGCGTGTCTTTCAGAGCTTAATTATATCCTATCCCATAATATTTATTTTTGAATAGTGAAATCATTGTTACTAACCAGGCATGGGTAAGGAAAGAAAACAAGAAACTTAAATTAATGCAATCAAAGTCGGTTATTTCAAATAACTGACTTTGAAAAACCATTTTTGTTTTTTTTTAAATTAAATGGAATCAAAGTCGGTTGTTGATGAGACCGACTTAGTAGCTCCTTTTTTCTAAGTCGGTTGTTGAGCAGACCGACTTAATATATTCATCTTTTTAAGTCGGTTATTTTTATAACCGTCTTGAAATCCTCAATGTGCAAAAAAAAAAAAACACTTTTAAAGACGGTCTCTTTACAACCGACCTTGTATGTTCCTACCTTTCAACTACGCCTGAGACAAAGTCGGTTGTACAACCGACTTTGTAAGGGTAAAACAACCGACTTTGTAAGGGAAAGCTGTAGTAGTGGCTCTAACCAAAAGGACTTGGAGATGTCGTGAAGATAAGGGTGGGAATTGGTGTGTTGGCAATTGTAGAAAGAAAGCCTTATGGGACCTCTAGAGGTTGAGAAACTACCTTTTTGGGCTCAGAAACAGGCTAGTTTGAACACTCCTATATTACTGAAACAAGACAAAGCTAGCCGAGTCGATGGGACCGTTTATGCATGTTGTGTCATGTGTGTATTTAATACTTTGGGGAAAGGCATAGTGGGAAATTGGAGGTTATGTAAATGTTTTTTTTTTTTAAAAAATGATTAACATAACAAGGTTTTTCTTTCATGCATTAACAATATAAAATTTGTTAATCAATTAAAATTATCTTAATTATAATTTTTTAAGTAGTTATTATATAACAATTTATAATTGAATGATAGAAAAAAACTTTTTATACTATATGAATGTATTATAACTAATTAAATTTATAAAATAAACCACTTCAATTCCTTTGAGGTACAATATTTTTAATTGATTTTTATTTAACTGAGATAAATAACTTTTTTTTTTGTTTTTGAAAAATCATAGATGTATTTTTTTTGGAATTTGCATCCATATTTTAATAAATGATATGATTTTTTTTTACAGTAAATGGTATGAATTATAACATAACATTTTCTATTTTCAATTTATAAACAAATTTGAACAAAATAATATTTAGAATGAGTGATAAATTCAATGTGAAAATCTTATTAATATACAATTTATAAGTACATGATAGATAATTTATAGATATCTTTTTTAATTTTGAGATTTGTCTGATGAATTCTCAAATTTAACTTACTTAAAATTTTATGCAAAAAAAAAAAAAAAAGAGAGTCTATCTCTAGTGGATTAAATTGGTTTTTCCGTAAATTTATCAAATTAATTACCTAACTTTCTTCTCCGAATACTATTAGGTTGGCTCTTCCCTATATATATATAATAGATGAATATAGCAGTTAATATTAATTAAACAAAAAGAAGCATATAGCATTTAATAATTTAATATTTAATTTGATTGGCGTGATGTATTTATTTATTAAATTAAATATGTTTGGCACCATTAGGATTTAATTTCCATCCCATGGCACCTTTCCTTTTCCCTCCCCTATTTTTCTTCAACCCCTCCAAATCTTCCTTCTGAGTCACTCTAACCTCCTTCTCCTCTCGGGTTGTGTTTTTGTTTCTATTCTTCGCCCATATACACTCTCCCACCTTGTGTTGCACTTCTCCGACTCTGAATTTTCGCCAAAACGTCGTCGTTTCATGGCTCCCGGTGCGGCTGCGGCGGAGTTTCCGGTGGGTCTCCGGGTTCTTGTGGTCGACGACGACGCCACCACGTTGAAGATTATCGAGCAAATGTCGATTCGCTGCCGTTACCGCGGTTAGTTACTTTTCACGGAACTTCCATTTTTTCAAACATATTCCTTCTTTTCTTACAAGATTAAGAAGAAAGGTGTTGTGTAGATAAACTCCTTCAGAAGCAACACTTGCAAAAGAAGATGAAAGTAAGAATTGGGAAATGAAATAAGCTTCTTCGTAAACTAAAATTAGCTTATCCATAAGCTAAAAATTTAGTTTTTAGACTGACTTTCTACTCATTAGCTTCTGCATAACCTAATTTAGTTTATGGACAAATTTATTTCATTTTTTCTTCTTATTTCTCTCTCTTGTAAGTGCTTCTTAGAGAATTTTATCCAAACATACTTCTCTTCTAATTGGTCTCGAGTGAAAAAAAAAAGAGTCTTTGAAGTAATAAATTCTTGTTAAATAGTTTCTGAACATAATAAAAACTCTTCGTTACTTACTTTAGGAAATGCTTTTTTTTTAGGAATACTTAGGAAAGAGATACATATTCCGAGTATGAAATTGGTGGTATATTCAAACAATTAAACTTTTTTCTTTCCAACTCGTATAGAAAGTCACTTTGAGAAAATAATCACTTTTTTTTCTAGTTCACTGGCTTACGACTTTTGAAAATAATCCGTTTTTTTCTTCTGAAAAAATAATACTTTGACTTTGTTTTAGGGAACTGAGCTTAATGTCACTTAAACGATGACAATTTTGGTTATGTTAGGGTCATGACTCATGAGTGACCATGCACCAGTCTTTCGGGATTTTGCCTAGTTTGACTTTGATTTGTACAATGCAAAATAGTTATCGTGTGTTAAGTTAGCCCTTTAAATATTCTGCTGTTATAGAGTTTTATGTATTTCATTTCTAAATCGTTTAATATATTTGTACCTATGGAAAGAAGGATGTCCTAGGAAGATTTGCATGATATTCTTGCTTTCACAGTTGTTATAGCAAAGGGGTTTGTGCCTTTTATACTTCCCCTTTCTAGTTTCTATAAGGCTCGACCTGTTGTTATATAGTGTGTTCAGTTAACAGTTGACGGCAATTTTTCCTTTCTGTGAATTCCCACAGTGTTTGAGACTCTGATGAAGATAATTGTAAACAAACCAGCAGATAGGATTTGTGATTTTTTCTTTGAATTTTTGGTGTTCTTATTTACTGTGTTCAGCTATGTGTAATGAATGTGAAAAGGGTTTGGTTTTTTTTGCATGTCTGAAGGAGCTGAACAAAGTTGTATTTGAATCTTATGGAGAATATTTATGTTTGCAGTCTATTCACCATGACCTGAAATTTCTATTAAAAATAATGTCGTGAAAATTTGGAAATGATTTCAATAGATATTGTAGATCTAGTAAATGGGTTGCTTCTGATTGGCAACTCGTCTTAATTTGAACAATGTTTTTCTTCTTAATTCTTATTATGCTTTTATCTTCCAGTTACCACATGCACTGAGGCTACTGTAGCTTTGAATCTTCTGCGGGAAAGGAAAGGTTGTTTTGATGTGGTGCTGAGTGATGTTCATATGCCAGACATGGATGGCTATAAACTCCTTGAACATGTGGGGCTGGAAATGGACCTTCCTGTAATTAGTAAGTGTTGTTTCTCTTGTCCCTAGAATTACAAGTGTGTTAAATGTTAATAATGCTTAACTTTTGATATATTTTCTGCATGGTGCAGTGATGTCTGGTGATAGTACTACAAGTGCTGTCATGAAGGGAATCAGACACGGGGCATGTGATTATTTGATTAAGCCTGTACGTGAGGAAGAACTAAGGAATATATGGCAGCATGTTGTTCGGAAATTCTGGAATGGCAATAAAGAACAGGATAATTCTGGCAGCATGGAAGACAGTGATCGAAATAAATGGGGGAATGATGATGCTGAATATACTTCTTCTGTTGCTGACGCAGCAGAAGTAGTTAAAGCACCAAAAAAGAGGAGCAGTTTAAAAGAAGAAGATATTGAATTGGAGAGTGATGATCCAGCTACATCTAAGAAGCCCCGTGTAGTGTGGTCAGTAGAACTGCATCAACAATTTGTCAGTGCTGTGAATCAACTTGGGCTTGACAGTACGAATCTCCTACAATATTTTTGTTTCTATTGCTTTTATTTTTTCATTCAGTAACTAGACTTCATTGGATTACAATAAGCATAAAACATACGTAGCCTTACAAGTATAATATTTTCATTTTGAGTATTTAAACGTTTATTGCAATTTAGCTTACAGGTTTTTCTCTTGCATTTCAGAGGCTGTGCCAAAGAGAATACTTGAATTGATGAATGTCCCTGGTTTGACAAGAGAAAATGTTGCAAGTCATTTGCAGGTTTGTTTTTAGTTCAAAATGTGAAGTGATACTTTACCATTTTCCCTCAGAATTTACATCTTTTAATTTACAAAAGTTGGATACACAGCTGATCTCCTCAGTTAAACTATATTTATGTTCTTCCAGTTTTCTTTCTTCTTTTTAAAAGGACATGTAATCATTTGCAGAAATTTAGACTTTACTTGAAGCGATTAAGTGGAGTGGCACAGCAACAGAATGGGATGCTAAACGCAGTTCCAGGGACTATAGAATCCAAGCTGGGTGCTACTGGAAGATTTGACATACAAGCTTTGGCTGCTGCTGGCCATGTTCCCCCTGAAACACTTGCAGCCCTTCATGCTGAGCTCTTAGGTCACCCGGCAACTCACATGATGTCTACAGTGGACCAGACTACCCTACTGCAAGCATCGGTACAGGGGCTAAAACATTCCCATGCTGTGGCGTATGGTCAGCCTCTTGTAAAGTGTCCTTCCAACATTGGCAAGAATTTCTCTCCATCTATCTTAACTGTAAATGATAAGTCATCAGGATATGGTGCATGGCCGTCATCTAATAATACAATTGATGAAAGGGTGGGTATTCAGAATAACAACATGCTGATGGACATATTAGAGCACCAACAAAGCCAGCAGCCCCAGCAAAAACAACAGCAACAGCTGCAGCAGCAGTCACTGATACATGATCAAAGTTGTTCAATCAATGTTCAACCATCTTGCATGGTGGTTGCCTCTCAATCCTCTGACACTTTCCAGGCAGTAAATAGTTCTGCTTCTGTCAATCAGGATGGCAGTTTTGCCAGGAATGCCATTATTGATTATAGTTTATTGTCACAAAAATCAAATAATTCATTTAGTGCATCTCAATTTCCTGGTGGGGAAACAAAAGCTCGAGGTGTTCTCTATGGGTATACTACATCCGCCACTTGTTCAACGAGCTCCAGCAATGGCAATAAACAACAGCTTCAAAACTCCACTTTAGTATTTGGTGCTGCAAGACCTTTGCCTAGCCTTTTGCCCATGTCTGACAGAAAAGATCCCTATGGTTTTAAATCAGGTGATTTACTTGATCAAGTATGCTTTAGGAATCTTGGGTTTGTTGGCAAAGGTACCTGCATTCCAAGTAGGTTTGTAGAAAATGAAATTGAGTCATCTGTAAATGATTTTAGCCAAATGAAAGTCAATGTAGATAGCAGTGGCAACACACGGAATCAGGAGCCAAATTTTATAAATATTCCAAAAGTGAGCCACCCTATCATAGAAAGATATCCATCTCGTGATCATTCAAGTGTGTTCACCAAATAGGTAAGCTGATGACTATTTCTTTGAGTGTTACGTTTTATAAGATTGTGAATATTAGTTTAACCTACATGGTTAGCGATTTGAACATTATATATTATTAGAGCTTATTATAAGTATCAACATCAACAATACTTTTAATCCAAACTAATTGGCATTGGTGATAGATGAACTCAATGATAGATACGGGGAAGTTGAAAAAAAAAAGATAAAATAAAAGAAAATAAGATAAAATAAAAGAAGGGAGAAAGGAGGGGGAGATGAAGAGGAAAAAGACTAAAAATAGACCATTTTAAATATAGAGATAACAACGGATCTAAACCTCCACCAAGTTTATAGTTTTTCTCCATTTCATCCTAAGACACACCATTCATCAATCTATATCCAACTCCATTAAGTCTTGTTTAATTACCTTTCTCCAGGTAAATTTTGGTCTACCTCTACCTCCCTTTAAGTCGAGCTCTTGGTAACAAACTTTTGTTCTTATGGGAACATTCAAGGACCATCTCATTACGTGTTCAAACCACCTCAATCTATGTTTCCTCATTTTTTCACTCACCAGTACTATTTTTACCTTTCGTCGAATATATTATTTCTTATCTTATCCATTTTTGTATAATCACACATCCACCTTACCATTCTCATTTCTATTACCCCCATTTTATGCTCATTTTGTTTATGTGCTGACCAACATTCAGTTTCATATAACATTGTAGGTTTTACTGTTGTTATATAGAATAACTGAAGATATAAGTATAATGAAGAGTATATCTAACTTAAATTCTTAATAAATTTCTTCTTTAATAAATATTGAAGAGTTATTTAGCTATTTTTCCAACCATTGTATATGTTATGTCTCTGCATAAGTTGTCTACTCTTTAATAATCTAAACATCTAAATTAGCATTCCTGTCAATTAGTGTTTTATCCGTATTTGTTAGTGCCTGGATATATGCATTTGTATTGTCTTTGATATTTTCCATACATAGATATATAATAAATAACTACTGCAGAATAATGAGTTCGAAGTTTAATAAAACCATGATTAGGATGTTTGGCAAGTACCATACTTATTTTTCTTCCAAAATATGCTAATAATTAAATACCAACTGGGAGTGTTCCTCAAAAAAGGTTAGGAGTTGAAGATATTGTAGCAACTTGCAAGCTTTGGGCTCACACAAGTTAATTATTATAATTTCTCACTCTTTCTTTCTTCTTTTGATGTTCCTTGTTTATCTTCATCTGCAATTTGCATAAAATTTAAATTTAATAAAGGAAGGGAAAAAGAAAAAGTTGAATGGGCTTGCTCCTTTTCTCTTCCTCCCTTGTGCTTCCGATTATTTTGCTTGCATTGGTCATTGGTATGCCTCGATTCTGCAATTCCCTGCTATAAGTTCATATATTTTAATTTATATTTGTACTTGTTATATTTACGTTGGTTGTGAATGCCTGAATCTTGTTTGCAACAGGTTCAAATATTTGTTGAGAAGGCCTTTCTATACAGGTATAGAGAAAGTAGTAGTAGTAATCCTTTAGAGTCTGTCTTCATTGGGCTCTACAATGCACCAAAGAATCGATGGGAAGGCCTTTCCATAAAGGTACAGATTGTTTCCTCGCTTCATTTTCTGAGACAGTAATTTTAGTTAGTTTTTGTCTTCATGGGGCTCTACAAGACCTGTGTATAGATCCCCATGAAAACTTACTCCGTAGTCTGTATTACTTCTAAAAACTGAAGAGGAAACAATGTGTAAAATTATGGAAGACCTTCTCACCAATTATTTGGTGCATTGTAGTGCCTAAGGAAGACTGTCTCTGTATGAAGGATTAGTATCTATAGGTGTTCATTTACTCGTTAGTAGCTGCACATGTATCTAGGGATGTTCTATAATCTATCAACTAGTTTGTAGAGAAATAAAACCTTCTGCTAACTTCAACTGTTTGAATTGATGGCTTGTTGCCGTCAAAATTTTATCTAGGGATTCTTTGTTTGTAATGTTAAACACTCGGTAGTTATCCATTATGAAAGTTGTCCGAGTTGTATGGTGTCTAATCGTACCTTTGTATATAGTATTAACTGCTTATAGCTGTTAGTTGAGACTTGAGAGTCATCATATTTAGGGACAATTACAATGTTTACCCATATTTGTTTCCCGTAGAAAGTTCCATTGTATTTTCCATTCTTTATATTTGTGGTCAAAGTATTTTCATTTCCAATTCACTATTTTGAGTGTGTTGGCCTGATTATTGAAAATTATAAATTTTGATGTATTTACTTCTCATTTAATGATTGTTTCTCCCAATTAATTTTGTAGTTTTCGATAAATTTCAACCAATGATAAAATGTGTTAGATAGAATGTGTTAAGAGAATGTATTGTTAACATTCTTCAATCAGTAAACAAGAGCAAACATAATCGCTGGACGAGAGAAATTATGCACTGCTTGTAGTCACTGCTGCATGCTTCCACTTTCACCGGTGCACAGCACAGCATTGTTGTTTGTTGTCTCTTATCACCTATAACTATAGACACTCTGTTCACACTTAATTAGGATTAGAGGTTGAAGGATGAATAGGTCAGCAGCACCAGGTAGAAAAAGATTATAAAGAAGGTAAAATAACTTAGAAAATGACATTGCATTTGAGAAAAAAAACCCCAGTTGTATATCGAAAAAAAAAAAACCAGTTGATGCCCAAATCGTGTCGAATCATCGTATTCACACCATAACAGTACACAAGCTGTGTTTAGCTACCTTTAATGTCACCTTAATGAAGTTAATTGTGCAATTACTCTTATACCCTTAATGTCACCCTGCAATTGAATTGACATTTTTACATCCTATTCTAATCCTTTTCCCAATGTTCAACAACAAAAAAAAAAGATTGTTAGTCTGATACGGTACTGCAAATATAATTAAGGAGTTTTTTTAGATTTAATTATTCTGTGAATTTTCATATTTTTACAAAAGATTTAATTAGATTTTTGAATTTTTAATTGATTTTTTTCAACTTTTATCTTTTAATTAAAGATACAGAAACTGAAATAATGTTTATGGAGTATGTTGCAAATAACTATTTTTTTTTTTAGAAATCTCTTACAACTAACAATTGCCTAAGGGTGTGTTTGGATTTTTTGTGGGAGGATTCTAAAAATATGTCTGAGAATAAAATCAATTCAAAATTATATTTGGTTATTCCTTAAAAATATGTTTAAAAGGGAATATTATCTTGAAATTCTGTTTGAGAAAAGTTAGATTTGAAATAATTTTGTAAATTCAGTTCGCAAATTTAAGTTTAGTCCAAAACTTCATTTTGCAAATTTTAATTTAAACGTGCATTAAGTTATACTTACAACATATTTCATAAGTATCAGATAGTTGTCTATATCTGTAATTAAATTAGGTGTTTATGGTTAATTTTTTCATAACACAATTAGATGGAAGAACTAATTTTATTTTTTAAAAGTTCAAGAACCCAAATAAAAAAAAAGCCAAGAACCTAATTAAAAATTTAATAAAAGTATGAGGATCCATTGAATAATTAAATATTTTTATTTGTTTTAGGCTCTTATATTTTTCACTTATAATTGTGAAAACAGTCAATTGTCAAAATTTGGTAAAAAAATATATAAAATAATTTTATTTTTAACGCTTCTTTTACAAAATCATTGATAAAAAAATAAACAAAAATACTTTATTTATTTTAATGTAGTCGACAACTCTCATAAACACTAATAAATGATTTAGTAAGCAGGTTTTGACTATTCTTAGTTTGAAAGAAAATAATCTCTTTAATAAAAATGTCTTAAAGAAAACCTTTTCAAAAAAATATATTTTTAGTCCTTATATTTTTATTGAATCTTGTTTTTAGTTCCTAAATATTTATATCCTCTAATTTAGTCCCTAAATTTTTTAAAAAAATCTTGTTTTTAGTCCCTTCCTCACTTAATCTTTTTATATAAACCAAAGTGGCACCATAAATACCATCATTACAAAGAATATGTAACACTATCAACCTGATGCATCATTGTATTAAATGGTTATAAAAAAATTCCCATCTCTCCAATTTATGCATCTACAAAACATTCTCTCATTATATATAATTGTCGGTTCTCACTCTTAACAATAATTTTTTCTTACAAGTGCATTCCTTTCATCTTCGGTGTGAAGAATGAGCTCTGAATTTCAAGCCACAACTCCTACATGTAAATGTAGCTTTTGAAAGTTAGGATTTAATAAATTTGGAAAAGATATTTTAATAACTTCTTTTAAAAAAAAATAATTTTCTCACATAAATTTAATTATTTTTTTTAAAAAAAAAACACACTGACATGTTGAACACAAGCTAATATAGTTAGAACACAAGTTAACACCGGAGGCGAAGATTATTTGAAAAAGAACTACAAATAAGCTTTTTTTTTTTTTTTTTTAAGTTTAGGGACTAAATTAGAAGATATGAAAGTTTATGAATTAAAAATAAAATTGGATGAAAATATAGGAACTAAAAACATATTTTTTTTCAAAATTATTCATACAAAATAAAATCATTTTGAATATGAAATAAGTTAATCTTGATAGAAAGAGCTTACTAGCATTAGTCTTAACTGGATTTAAATATTTTAAATTTGAGTGAAATAATTATTATAAAAATTAATAAATTTAGCATACATCCAAATGACAGAATTAAAAACCTTTTATAAAGTATTCTAATTAAATTGTGGTGCAAATTATATGATGGGCTAAAACGATAGTTTTGTCTAGTCTTTAACCTATTTTCTATCTTCCCCAAGAGTAAATGAGTTATACATGGTATAAAATAGTTTGAGAAAGTCATTTATTGATAAATTCATTTTCTCAACCACCTAAAATATTCTATTTAGTTAACAAATAAAAATACGAATGTGGAGGTTGTGAGCCTTAAAGCAAGTAACAACCAAAATCAACGACGCCTGTCCCAAGCTTCCTTTCTTTTTTCCGTTTTGTCTACGGAATTAACTCATTCTTCTCTTCCTCTACCATCCACCACTCACCCACGTTCTTCAACATATATGTTCATACCACTCTAAAACCGGGTCACTACCAAGTTCTTCTCTTTCCTCTGTTCTTAGTTTGGTCCAACCCCATTAATATTTTCTTCACCCAAATAGCCCCAAATGGATCAAGGGTCTGCACTTACCCAGATGAGGAAAGCCGTTGAGAAGCTTGGTTCTTCTGCAGAGGTAACCCGATCTGTTATTTTCTTATCTAATCTACTAATACTAACATATGTGTTCCAAGCTCTATTATTATCTTATGGTAAAATGTCATATATAGGTTCCTCCATTTTTGGCAAAAAATAGTTTTAATTTTTATAAAATAATGATTTTAATTCTCGTATTTTTTTTAGTGAATTTCTTCCAATTTTTTTGGAACTTACTATAAGTGTTTTATAGGTTCCTCAATTTTCAATTAGAATTAGTCTTAATCTCTTTATTTTAAAAGTGATAAAGTATTGAAGCTAAAATAAGTTGGACTTAAGAGTTAAGACATACTTTATTGTTATTATTATTATTGAGGAGGGGTTTTAATTTATGTATGTTTTGTAGGGGTATGGGGACCCTACGTTGATGAGGTTTTTGATAGCTCGATCGATGGAGGTGGATAAAGCAGCAAAGATGTTTCTGCAGTGGAAGAAGTGGAGGTCTGACATGGTGCCAAATGGATTCATTTCAGAATCTGAAATTCCGGATGAATTGGAAGCAAGGAAGATCTTCTTGCAGGGGTTGTCTCAGGATAAATTCCCTGTCATGATTGTTCAAACCAACAAACATTTTGCTTCCAAGGATCATATTCAATTCAAGAGTAATTGCCTCCTTTAAACTCTACTTCAATTGCAATTTTAAATTTATACGCCTTTGTGAATAAAAGTTAATTGAGTTGGCAAGGACAAGACTTGTCGTATTATTAAAATATGAGTTTGAATTCTGATACTGATATAAAAATTTATTGGTGAATAATTTGTAAGTATAATTGCTTTTGAAGTTAGAGGTATGGGAAAATTGCTTTTGAAGTTAGAGGTGTGTCCCAACTGCAATGAATGAATGAACTCATAAACTTTTGTGTAAAAAAAATTGTGTTTCTGATTTCTTATTGGACATGTGTTATCATATAAAATAAAATCCAAAACAATTAAGTTCCAGGTAAGAGGGAAATGTGTTATCATATATGATGATAAAAAAATAAACAATTTTTTTAAAAATTAAAAACAGCCGTCATCTCATTTACAAATAATAAAACGTTTTAAATTCAGGATTTTATTAGCATGTAATTGATTTAAAACATTTAAAAGTAATAAACCTATATTGAAAAAAGTATCCACTATATAAAAAATATAAAATATAAGAACTATATATTTTTTTGTGAAAAATAAAAGAATTCAATTAAAATATTCTAACAGTGTAAATTGTCATTCAATTATAAATTCTAGGTATAATAATTATTTTGAAAGTTATATATATATAGAGTCTTTTTTAATTGCTAAACTCTAACTAAAATTCCGAAGTTAATGTCTTTTGTCATTTGGATGTGGAGAGTTTGATGCCATTACACTCAGTTCAAAGATGCCATTTTCATGTAATTTGTATCAGTGGCTAATGAGACCGCTAGGCGAATATTCCACAAGAGAAAAGCTCCTCAATTATTAATTTGACCAATTGGTTTCACTTGGTTCTCGTTCTTTGACCTTTTCTTTTCACTTATGAAATTAATTAAACTACATTATTGGTCCCTCAAAATCCAATTTTTTTGGATATGCCACTTAGGACAACGTTATTTTAATGGTTTGCTTAGGGTTACCCCCTGTATGATCCCCTTCTCGTGCCGGGGCCTCTGTTTGACTTCTCTCGCACGATCAAGACATTATTAAATTTAATAATTAGAAGATTTTAGTTGGGATTTCTAGTGGAGTTCATGGGTATATACAAGCCTAATATATATATCTATATATATCTATATATATATATATGGTTATTATTATTATTATTATTATTATAATAACTAGAGGTATGCACTTTAAGAGCAGTGTCCTTGTTTTTTGTTGTAATATGAAAAAGGGAATAATACTTTTTAGTCATTATACATTTACTTAAATTTGATTTTGATCCCTATACTTTTAAATTGGTGAATTTAGTTCTCTATTAAAAATATGACCCATCAATTTTTTTAAAAAAAATGTGAATTTAGTTTTATGTTTAAATTTAACATCTAGGGGCACTTTTGATTCCCACAAAATTAGAGTAGAAACTAAACTCACATATTTTCTAAAATTGAATAACTAAACTCATCAATTTAAAAGTACAAGAATCAAAACCAAGTTTTACTGAAAATTCATCTAGCTATTTGCATTAGACATGTGGTATTGTGGTTGAAGATTAATATAAAGTCGTGGAATGAATTAATTAGACATCTGGTTGTGGTAGTATAAACCAAACGTTCTACTTAAAATTGTCTCCTAATATTAATCTGTCTCTTGCTTTCAAATTTACGATTCGTGAAACACATTTTTGCCCTCAATTAAGACACGCCTTTAAATTGTTAGAGTTGGTATATATGTCTTTATCCAAACATTTCCACATTGGTCCTGTTAATTAAAGAAGTTGCGAATATACAATGTGCATATGGTTAAAGATAGATAAGCTGGGAATATACAAGTTGATGTATGAATTAAGCCCTGAATAAAGGTTCAATTTTAAATCCGGCGCCACTATTGACTATGAAATTATGAATATAGAAAATTCATTAAATATAAACATGAAGCTAGGAATTTGCATATGACAAGGTCACTTAAATTGTTGGCCCTTGCCATAATAGAAATGTAAACAAAGAAACCATGATGATGGCTCTTGAGAGGGCGTAGACCTTCAAACATTTCCTAAAATAAATATTAAAAAAATCAGGTAAATGAAAAAGAAGAGGAAGTCAAGTCATATTGAATACATAACTTTAGATCATACTAGATTTTTCTTTTCAATTCTTCCTTTTTATTTTCCCATAAGTCCATATCTGATTATTAGTAGTATTAAGTTATTGATTCTTAATTGGTTTTGATTTAGTTTTGGCACTGAACATGTGTAGCTCAATAAAATTATTTAACTAATTCCTTTTAATTTTGTCAGTTTAGCTGAATATACTCTGTTTTGTTTATTGATTCAGAATTTGTTGTATATCTACTGGACAAGACAATTGCAAGGTAATATAATTTACCTATTGCTTATGCATTTGTTTTACTTAATGAGATTGATACTCTATCACTACTTTCCATTACCTAAGGCTAAATTGAGTTCCCAAACTCATGCTTTTAACCCTATTTGGTGTGCCACTCATAGTTTCATCTTTCTCACTTTCCAATTCTCGCTGTGGTTTGTTCCATCATCATATACCAATCTGTACATTTTTTCCATTTATTTTGTTTAACAGAAACAGCTTTGGAGAGGCACATATATTCACCGAAGTCTGTTTTAGGAGTTGAAACACATTAAAATGACTTAGTTTTATATTGTGCATGCTATTATGAATGTCTCATTGAGTAAAATAAGAAGCTTGATGTAGTACTCATGAATCATGAGGTTCTCCCACTTAATAGACCAGTCTTTCAGGTTGGTCATTTCCTTGTGTTTAAGTCATAAAAAGTGGTACTTTTGCTAAGAGTTGGTACCTATGCTAGCTTAAGGAAGTTGAAGGGAGTGGCAATGGCTACCTATAGGCTGGATTAAAGAAGTCGCTATGAACATCGGTTCTTGAAGGAAGTGACAATGTGACGAGTCCAACATTGAATAAAAAAAAAAAAAAAAAACATAATGTAATACTTAAGTCATGAGGCTCTATAAGATGGTTATGATATAATGGAACAAACCAGAGGGCAATCTGCCTCATTCAAAATGAAGATTGACACACTGAAATTTCACTTTGGGAAAGCACGTGCGTACTTGTTTTGTCACAATATCTTTGCTTCATTTTTAAAATAAAGCCAGTTCATTTTAACATCCTAACAACAATAAGGGTTTTATTATCAAATAGTAATTTTCCATTTGTGTTCTGTCTTCTATTCTCTTTATCTTATAGAAATTTCAGAAAATAACATTTAATCCTTTTTTATCTTCAGTGCTTTCAAAGGAAGGGATATAGGAACTGAAAAGTTGATTGGAATTATTGATCTGCAGAATATTTCATATAAAAATATTGATGCACGTGGGTTAATCACAGGGTTTCAATTTTTACAGGTAACTTTCCTTGTGTTTTTCCTTGATATTTCCATCAATATGACAAATGCCAATATATAAAATCATGCTTCCACTTTATTGAATTTTTGGTCAAAATCCATCTTCATAACATGTCTGAATTAGCATCAATTTAGTGTAGAGTTTATCAACATTTATTGGAAAAGTAAATACAGCACATATTTAACTTTTTGACGGTTATTGGTTGAACTTCAGGCTTACTACCCAGAACGTTTAGCAAAATGCTATATGTTACACATGCCATGGTTTTTTGTGAGTGTTTGGAAACTAGTTTCTCGCTTCCTAGAGAAGGCTACATTAGAAAAGGTACATATTAACTATCTTAAGTTGAAATTTTATGCTTGTGCACAGTTGTAATTAATTGGTTATATGCGTCATATCTTCTATAATCTCCAAGTCTTTAGTCTCATTGGGTAGGATTCTAGTCATTTTTATTCCTATTTATGAATCCATGAAATATAACCTGTTAGATTGTCAACAATAGATAGAGTGATTATAGTTACTCCTTTTCATGACTTACAGAGCAACAAAGCTAGATATTTTCTTGTCCCCATTTTATAAACTTCCTCCTATGAATAGCCTCAGAAGAAAGGCATTCTTAACATCATGTCGATCCAAAAAGGCCAATGATGATAAGCTTCCAAAGAAATGAAGAGGTGAACTCGGATAATGCAGCCATTAGAGGTTTCAAACTACTCGACATAAGTGTGAGCATAGTCCTTGGAAGCCACTCAAAGCCTTGAGACAAAAGCAAGGTCCCTTTCTAGGTCCTTTACAATAACCATAATTAGCGGGTTCCCCAGAACAGAAACACAATTCTGTTGCTTTCATTTTTTTTGTGGATCCACATTTGTGAGGTCAGTCACTATACCAGATACAGGTAACTTCTCCTAGGAGGAAAAAAAAATTTCCTTGATCCTTTTTAGTCATCTGCAATTGAATGGTTCAGAATTATAGTCTATTTCTCAGTCCCCAGCTCACATCTTGTGCATCACAAAAAATTAATCATTTCATCAGCCTCAGACCATCATTATAGTCTATTTCTCCTAGGGTTTTGTATGTTTGTTTATACTTTGAGTAATTATTTGTTTATAATATGATTATTAGTTTATAAGCTACATTAGTCAACTTTTTTATTCATATGAAGAGAAATACTTTCTAGCTTCATAGCTTAAAAGTTTGTTTGACCACGTAGAAAATATTTAAAACCTATCAATTCCCCATTTTTAAGGCCCCAAATGAAACATGTTTAACTTTGATGAGGTTTGGATGGTGGATGCAGATTGTAATTGTAACCAATGAGGATGAGACAAGGGAGTTTGTAAGAGAGGTTGGTGAAGAAGTTCTCCCAGAAATGTATGGTGGAAGAGCTAAGCTTGTAGCTATCCAAGATGTTGAATTGCCACCACTAGAAAATGGAACAACAAACTGATTAATATGATTGTGCATACAGTCATTGAGTAGTCTTGTAGGGGGCATCTGATGCTTAAAGTCTAACAGTCTCATCTATCAGAACTTCCTTTCCCAGAAACATGTTTAATAAAAGTTAATCTTGTCAAAATGATATCTCAACCAAATTGGAGTTTTTCTTAATTTCAAGGACAATTGCTGCTAGTGTACCTGAAAGCTTACGAATTTTAGAACTCATCTAACTATTTTATCATCAATGAATGATATCCAAGTAGCAAACGAGACATAGATTTATTGTTCGTTATTTGATTTTAAATTTGAAATTTGATTTCATAATTAGGATTACCTTGTAATCTGAAAATCTATCCTCATAATGCCAAAAGATAGAAAATTGATTGTTTCTCTTAAAGCATTCGACCATGCCAAAATTTTTAATTCTTTCAAAGAATTATTTTATCTTAATAATTGAAGTAAAACTTTTAATACTGATGTCAAATTCAAGGAAGTAAAAAATAGGATAAAAATAACATATCGCTTAAACCCAAAAGCTAAATATAGAAGATAGAGTGCAACACCATTTGATCCTCAATTGAACAAAGCATTCAAATTCGCACTTGCAATAAAAACATCTCCAATACAAGAATTAATAAAAAGATATTATAACAACTCCAATACAAGTTTCTTATTTCATATAAAACACACCCTAAATAATGATTTAAAAAAAAAAAAAAACAACCTAAATACTCACCGAAAATCCAACAGGGTCCAATACAAGAATTAGAAAAAAGATACTGTAACTTATAAGATGATTATTTCATTCTAAATTTTATCTTTACCGAAATTAATTAATTACTCGTTCTACCAATAAAAATTACTATTACATATTGGAAGTTGTTCTGAGATACTTTCTCCCGAAGAGGAATTGGGTTACTTTACCTTTACCCTTTTGAAAGTCAACACTCCAGTCTCCAGTGGAAGATATATTTTTTCATACTTATGCAACAAGGAGTCGTCGTTGATTTGCGGGAGAATAAAGGAAAAATAAAATACTAGACTTGCAATCCACAACCCAATATGATTTTATTTTTTGCATAACTAGAGCTTACACTTATTTTTGGGATATATGATATTTTTATTTATTACATGTAGAAGTCGAAAATCAAACCTTAAATCTTGATTCACTGATTCAAGTAACAAACTATTTGTGTTAGTAATTTTTGATAACCCATCACGAATTTATCCCTAACTTTTTATTTTTTTGTCAAATATTATCTCCAATTTTTATGATTATTAATGAAAAAATATTAGAAATAAAATTTATAAGTTTCTTAAAAATTGAAAATAAAATTCGTTAAAAACTAAAATATAGAAGAAACATAATATAATAAAATTTTCATATTTTAATGATGAATAGGATAATAAATTCATCATCATCAGATTAAATAAATAACAAAAGATAATAAAGTTTTCATTATCAATTTAAATAATGAACTCATAATAAAATTAGAGTTTGACCCAATTGTGAAATCCACTGTCGATCAAATTTTCGTCACACCCCGCAAGCAACCTTAAGCTTCTAGTCCTGAGAAGAGATGAGAAGCAATGGTTCTACGAAAGTGTTGCTGGAAGTGGCTATGCAGATTTAGGAAGGAGAAGCAATGTGGTGCAAATTCATTTGGACATTCAACTTGAAATTACATCAATTTTTCACTCATGATTCTAATTAATCACAAATATTTTATTTTTTAATTTGTGGGAACATAATCATAATTATCAGTTCTTTTTAGTTAAATAAAAAATATAATAATTTTCAACTTAGAGAAATATGAGATTATTTAATAATATAATTTTTCGTAAAAAAAAAAAGAAAAGAAAACTTGAATATAATTTTGGGCCATTAAGTTATTCAAAACGGTTATTTGTATAAGAATTAAGTTTGTATTCGAATCAACAAATAAAAAAACTTGCAGTTTGAACATCAATTAGACATCAATTCGAGCATGACATACTCGAACAAATAATCAATGCTTTAAAAAATGTTATGCAGAAAATAAAATATCTTTATAAATAAGGATTTGATCAAATATAAGTTCATAACATAAATCCTTCAAATGCAATCATAATCAGAAGATTATGTGATAAATGTTCTTCAAAAATAAAGATGCATTTGAATGCAAAAGAAGAATGTAAATACAAAAATAAAACGAAATGCAAAGTTTAAATGAATAAAAAAGTAAACAAAATGTACAAGAAACAGAATATAAAATGGGCAAAATGTAAATAAAATAAAAGAGTTTGAGTATAGAAAAGAAATGATGGTTGAAAAAATTTGAAGTTTAGAGAAAATATATATATATATATATATGTAAAAAGAATTGTAATAAAGTTCATCAAATTGATAAAGTAAATGACAGAAAGATAAATTACAGTATTCAAACATACATATTTTGTTTATAATCGGGAGCCATTTTCAAGTATGACATGTTGGTGCATAAAGACTTGTGCAATTTTCTTAATCAACAAAAATGGCTCCCAACTTGTTTATTTTTGTATGTTATCAACATACATCAATTACATATTTACAACTTATTCGAATAAAATAAAAGCATTATCCGATAATCTTTTAAGGGAACTATTCCCTTCAAAATTAGAATGATGCACTCTCTCTTTGGATGAGTTGCTTTTCCTTACCTTAATACCATTATACATTTCTTTTATAAGTCAACAAGTCAAGCAAGTCCTGGTGCATAAAAAGCTTTTTAAGAAAAAAATGGTGCTTGTTGAAGAAGGAGTCGTCGTGGATTTGTGGGGAAAAAAGCAAAGTGATGGAAGTGGGTCCACAACCATTCTTTATGTCTTTGGAACTTGGAAACTTCCTTGTCCACATAGGGTGAATTATTTCTGCACTCCATGAATCTATTTGTACGGACTAGTACATCATCACATATTATATTATTGGAAGTATAAACTTTATTATTACTATTCGAGCTTATATTATATATATATATATACACGAAAATAAATCAAATCATATCGTAATAATTTTATCAATTATTATATTATTTTATAATTTTTAATTAAATAATATATTTTTTAAAATCACATTTAAATTTAAAAAATTTCACATAAATCATATATATAAATTTTCATATTGATTTAAAATAATTTATTATTTCTTTCATATAAATTAAAATTAACTTAATATGAAAATTTTAAAATATAAATCATTTAATTATATTTTTTAATTTTAATACAAATAATCTTAATAATATATAAATATAATTTAAAAATTGGATGACAAAAATCATATTTTATATTAAATTATAAAAATAGTGTAATAATTATTAAAATTATATTTATATATATAACTTTATAAACTAATACAGTATATAAGAATTTGGAACTAGGAAAGACTACCATTTATTGTCATTTATTTTTGTTAATTATATTTGGGGGTTCATTTTTGAATTATTACTCCTATCGTAAATTGTAATTTCGCCTTTGAAACTATTTTCTCTAATATTTAGTAGTAGGACGAGAAAGAATCAAATTATCAATATATTTCTTTCTTTTTCTACTTCTTTCACTGCAGTATCCAATGGACCGTTGGTGAGTGTTGTTGACTTCACATTGACGATCCTTTTTTTCTCTCTCTGTTTGCTTCCAATTGCTCATACCTTCAATCTTCAATCTTGGGTTAGTCTCAGTTTCTTCATTCTTTTGCTCATTTTTTCACATGGTGGGTGTTCATGATCACTTCATCATGTTTATACCCACAGAAAATTTATCTTTCGTGTCTGGTTTCTCGTTACTGTTTCATGTAATGAACAAAGAAAACTACTTATTGAGGTTGCTAGTATGGAAGAATTCTGTGTCTTTCTCTTAGAATGTGGGTTTAGACCTAACTCAACCCCAAAAGGGGTGAGTGGCCCGTTATAATGGATCTAGAATAGGCTCTGATACCATCTTAGAATGTGGGTTTAGACCTAACTCAACCCCAAAAGTTAGCTTATAGGGTGAGGATTGTTCTCCACTTATATACTTTGACTTAGCACTATCTCTAGCCGACGTGGGACTTGGGTTATTTCCAATACTTTCTTTGACAAAGATGCTGCATTTCTGTCAAGTTTGCCTCTTTTTTTTTTTTTTTTTTTTGGTTTATGATCATACTTTTGTTTGTTAATTTCATGTGTGATTTCTTGTTATTGTTTGATGCATTGGGCAAAGAAAATTACTTAATCGTTGCTGGTGTGGAAGAATTCTGTCTTTCTTCAACTTTGCATTTTTATATTGTTTTTTTAATGATCATTTCTTTTTTTTTTCTTCTTTTATTTTTTTGTATTTCAGAAGATTGGAGAACAGCATTGATTGAGTTTTACCATACGATTGTAGAGCTTCTGATACTTTTCGAAGAGGTGAGCACATATGAATTTTTTTATGTCTAACAATTACTTTGTTGGGGAGGTTTTTATGAACTAAATGGGTTTTTCTTTCCATGGTTTCTTTGACTAGGACATCTTTTTGGGGGGAAATGTAAACGTAAATCACATTTTGTGTGGAAGGAAGAGTGAGATATCAGAAGAAAATAAAAAAAAGAGAAGGTAGATAGAAAAAAGTGGTAGATGTGATAGTTGTCGTATGATTATCAAAATCCATCTTTTTCATGGTCTCGTGTTTTGTTTATGAATTTTATCAGAAGTTATTTTTGTTAAAGAGAGTAGAACTGAGCAGGGGGGTGGGTGGGAAGGGTGTGTGTGAAAAGTTCTTGGATCATTTATTTTGTAATTCACAAAAGTAAAGAAAAAATTCATGGATCAGTTTTGTTAAGATTGAACTCAAAATCTATCAGTTTTACGTTTTTACCGTGTACAAAAAATTTAACTGATTTCTATCTTCTTTTGAATTTACTTCTTTGTCCAAATGACTGACAGCAACGGGTTATTGCAAGGTTTGTTGATCCTATATAGCTTGTTTGTTAGTTTTTAACCAACTTTTTTTATGTTTGAATACACATCACGAACTACAACTAGGACTCTATTGCTGCTGCTTATTTTGAAAAATGAGATAGCATAATTTACTAGATATCAAGAAGAAATGTAATGCTAAGGTTTGACATTTTTGTGTATACCATAGACTTAATTGTTTAATCTTCTTTTTGTGTAATTTCTGGAGCTTTAAATTCTTTGAACTTTACTCCTTTATACTTATTGATAGCAACTGGAGGACAATTAAAGTTGCTGACATTGTAATCCATTGATTATGTAGTTCCTGCGATAAGTGGAAGCTGCCTTTACATATTTTTACGAATGAACCATCTGTATTTTGAATCTGAATATTTTCCTGAATTTATGATCTAACTCGCTTTCGAAAGATAAGTGTTACAATTATTTCAACCGTTTGAAAATATTTGCTGCTTTTGAAAGATATAAGGAATAACTACTATTCTTCTGGCACCATAAATATGTTTTGTTATATCAATGTGCCTACAAAGTTTTTCTGAATATGGTTTGACTATATGGACGCTTTACATATTTAAGTATGAAAAGGAAAAAGTTCATTTACTTTTAGGAAACTTATTTGAAGACTTAAAAGAATGCTATATAATATCTATGTAGATTCCATATGGTTTCTAAAACTGTTGCTACCCAGCAAATAAATCTTGCACTTATTTTCTTCCTTTTAGGGATGTTGCCATTTTCAAAAGACCTCGGTAAAACAAATCAAACTTATTATTATCTAAATGATTTGAATTGTTTTAAAAACCCAACGTGCATTTTTTTTGCATTGAGCTTTTTCATTAACTGATAGAAATATTAGTTAGTCCATCAACTTTTTTCTTGACAGATTATGAATCTTTTTAAGTTTTGCTGACTATGGTTTGACTATAAGGACCTGTTGCATATTTAAGTTTTACATGCTTAACATTCAGTGTAAAGTGAATAAATTTTGAAGTTGAACCTTTCCACTTTCCTGTTGCGAGTATGCTGGATTTCTATGTTGTTCATTAGTTCAAAACTCTTTCCAGTTTCTATGAGTAGAATATTTAGATTGTTATCTGCAGTAAGAAATGAATATGTGGAACACGTTATTTCTCAATATTGGGTTAAAACTAAGCCTACACTGTGCACTTATGTTTAGTCGTTCAGACTTCAGTGGTATTTCTATCATTAAGAAGTGATTAATGAAACATAAATTTAACAAATTTGGTGGATATGCTCAGTGTATAATGTGTATATTTACCAGGATAATGTGCATAACCTTTAATCTGCTTTAATCATCACAAATTGTTGTATCTGCTTGTTAATATAAATTGATATATTTTAATTACTTGCTGTGGCATTATAATTTTTCCACATCTGTTTATAATTTTTTTATTCTTTTATCCAGGAAAGGCAAAAGAGTTAGCATTTAGGATGGGAAAAACAATTGAGTTGTATGGATTCCCTACATCAGTGCATGTGTCTGATGTAAAGACATTTGTAGAGCAGTATACTGGTGAAGGAACTGTGTTCGCCATTAAATTAAGACATGGAAAAGGTCGGGTTCCAAGAGCATTTGCAATTATTCAATTCACCACCACAAATTCTGCTACATCTATGATGTCCATAGCTAACAACATTTTGAGAACATTGCGGTATGGGACCTCTTATTTAAAAGCTCGGGAAATGGAAAGAGATATTGTGCCAAGGCCAAGGGTGTTTTTGCAAAGTTTGGATGATGTGAAACTGTCTTTTGGCTGTCAGATCTCAAAGGGAAGATTCTCTGTTTTATGGAAAAAGCAGGCTGTTATTGTAAATTTTGGGAGTGGAATGAGAAAGATGCATTTCTTATTTTCCCACAACAATGTGCAATACAAACTTGAGCTTTCATATGAGAACATTTGGAAGATTGAGCTGCATCGGCCACGGAATGAGACTACACGTTATCTCTTGATTCAGGTTGTTAAATTTGATTTCTGAATGAAATTAATGATGAACATGTTAAACTTCCAATTGGAGTTGAATCATGACAAATACATAGCTTGGCTTTGAATCCAGGAGTTTGCAACTGGAGTATGGTAATATTGACTATTAAGTATTAACTTGTAAGTTTTGCTAAGCTTGTGGCCTGTCCTGTCCTTGGACTGTGGCAACCATCTCTTCAACACTAATTTTTCATTTACCAAAAATGAAAATGCTACCAAACTGACAGTTGCAGAGACTACCAATTAAATTATATGCCTAAGCATCCTGGTGAAACCAGAACTCAGTTACTAAAAAAACTAAATATACAACAACCAAGCATATAGTGCATTATGTTTCTCAGTTATCTGTTGAATGAACTATATTGAATGTTTTGCATGTCTTTACTTTTTAATTTATCATTTATATCTGGTTTTGAATTGTTTTCAGTAGGCATCTAATCTTTTAGTTTAGAAGAGTTTTTCCTCTATTTCCATGGCCTAGATTAAATATATCTTTACAAATTTATTTTTTTATTAAACAGTGTTGGTTTATTATAGAATTTTCATACAAAAACTAAAAAGATAATATTTTTAGGTTTGTTGTTCAAGATGATAAGTAAAGGTGGTTTTAATGTTTAGAAATGGTTCTGCAATTAAAATCAAAGTTTAGTGAAGTTGGGGCATTTATGGCTACTACATTAAATAATATATAGAGGAAGGAATACATTTATGGCCACTACATTTGACACTACATCTTGAAAATTCGCTGTTCTTCAATTTTATATGTAATTAGTTGTTTTCTTAATCATAAGTTTCTGAATCTTCTCCTACATTTGTCTTCATGTATGTTTTCTATCAGAAAGTAAACGTAAGATTATCTCCCAAATCAAAGTAGTTATTTTATTGTCCCTCAAATTTTCAATTATTATATTTGTTACCTTTCATGTTGAGCAAGTTGTCCTAATTGAAATTATTCCATATTATATCTTCTGCAATAATGGGTTTAAGAAATTTTGTTTTGTGCTAAATAAATTACAGTCTATTACTTATCAGAGATAAATTTTATGCAAATTAAAAATTTACTGCATTAAGTTTTACTGAAAGCCAACTTTTTCATCTTTAATATATGAACTCTTATCATCAAATTTTATGATTGTCTCTTTCTATAATCATATTTTACTATGATTGCTGCAATGGGCATATGCTGAATCTTATTTATTTCACTTCAATTGTCAGTTACTTGGTGCTCCCCGGGTTTTTGAGAAAGATGTACCAACATCAACAAATATCTTCTATGATCCTTTGTTCAACTTCTTCAGAGATGCCCCTGATGAGCAATGGATCCGAGCAATTGATTTCACTCCAGATAGTTGTATTGGGCAGTCCTCCGCCATATGTCTGGAGCTTCCTAATGGCCGACAACTTCCAAATTTCAAGGAAAACTTTGCTTATTACGAGGAAAGTGAGAGGCAATATACTTTACAGACAGGAGTTCCCTTTTCTCAAAATTGGGGTCTTGTCCCCATTGTTGCTCCTCCTCAAGGTGTTAAAATATCATATGACATCTTGTTTAAAGTCAATTCATTGGTTCAACATGCATGTCTTGCAGGACCTGCACTTGATGGTGACTTCTATCGCTTGGTTGATCCACGTAGAATGCCCCTTGAATTTATTGAACATGCTTTAGAAAAGATTTACTATTCAAAGGAATTTTGTTATGAACCCACAAAGTGGCTGATTGATCAGTACAAAACTTACCTTAAATCAAAGAATCATCCTCGGTCACCCGCAATATCCTTGGATACAGGGTTGGTATACGTTCGCAGGGTTCAGATCACACCTTGCAAAGTATACTTTTGTGGTCCAGAGATTAATGTCTCAAATCGTGTTCTCCGTCATTTCCGTGAACATATTGATAACTTTCTACGTGTTTCATTTGTTGATGAAGAGTTGGATAAACTGTTTTCAACTGATTTATCATCACGTGCACAGAACAAGAAAACTGAGATATACACCAGAATTTGTTCCATCCTTAAGAATGGCATAGTTGTTGGAGATAAGAAGTTTGAATTTCTAGCATTTTCATCAAGTCAGTTGCGGGAAAACTCTCTCTGGATGTTTGCTCCTACAGAAGCTGGATGTACGGCTGCTTACATAAGGAAATGGATGGGAAATTTTAGCCAGATTAGGAATGTTGCTAAATATGCTGCTAGGCTGGGGCAATCTTTTGGTTCATCTACTGAAACTCTAAGTGTCCATAGGGATGAAGTTGAAATTATTCCTGATGTGAAGAAGCTTACATATGATGGAAACTTATATGTCTTCTCTGATGGAATTGGGAAAATATCTCTTGAATTTGCCCGGAACGTGGCTAAAAAATGTGGTTATGATTGCACTCCATCTGCCTTTCAGATTCGATATGGTGGGTACAAAGGAGTTGTGGCTGTTGACCCTACATCATGTTACAAGTTATCACTGAGGACGAGCATGCGGAAGTACCATTCAGATAACACAAAGTTAGATGTTTTGGCCCGTAGTAAGTTTCAGCCATGTTATCTGAATCGGCAGTTAATTTCTCTCTTATCTACTCTTGGTATCAAGGATGATGTTTTTGAGAAAAAACAAAGACAAGCTGTTAATCAACTGAACACTATACTAACAGATTCATTAAAGGCTCAGGAAGTTCTGGACTTAATGTCTGCTGGAGAGATCACTAATGTTCTGAAGGAGATGCTCATTTGTGGCTACAAGCCTAATGAAGAACCATTCCTTTCAATGATGCTGCAAACATTTAGGGCATCAAAACTTCTGGAATTGCGACTCAAATCTAGAATCTTTATTCCAAAAGGAAGAGCAATGATGGGATGTCTAGATGAAACCAGAACCCTAGAATATGGTCAAGTATTTGTTCAATTCTCAAACAATAGGCTGCGGAATCTATCTGATGATTTTTTTTCATATGATTTGCCAAAGAATTATATGGTAACAGGTAAGGTAGTTGTAGCAAAAAACCCCTGCTTGCACCCAGGTGATGTGCGTGTTTTACAAGCTGTGGATGTGCCAGATTTGTACCACATGGTGGACTGTGTTGTTTTCCCTCAAAAAGGACCAAGGTAAATATGCTTCTTAAATATTTCTATTTTTATGCATGTTCAATACTATTTTATAGAATGATCTAACATTTAAAAGATTTTATCCAATAAAAAAATTAGTCTCTGAAATTGAAATAAATGAAACTGGTGAAATAATGGTTACTTAGCTACAATCTACATTGCTTTTGTATGTTTATGGGTGTTAATGATATGTATGTGATGGGTACCTCTTTTATATATCTTGGAAGACTGGGACTAGAACTTAGAATTTACTGGAATTAAAAGGATCTAGAGAATGTACAGAAATTAAAGATAGCCCAAGCTTGAGAGAGGCGCTTTCTAAATCTTAATTCAATCTTTGCATCTTTGTTCCGAACGCTTTCCTCTAACAGTTCACTAACACTCCTATCTCCACTGCCAGGTGTGTATAGGAAGATACCAGAAAATTCCTCCGCTAAATCTTTCAATTTATTTTTCCTCTGATAGACTCTAGAAATAGGAGACTAGCCATTAGTGTGCTCAATGGATACATAACTTTACTTCCTAATATGGATGGCTTTTCCATATTGAAAATAATTCTAATAAATATGATGTGCTGTGTTGCTGCTACTTCAAACCAAAGATGCATCCATATTCAAAAAAATTGTTTTATTTTCTTCTTTTTTTCTGGACTAGGTGTCAATTTCTTTGTTTCATGGAGCATTGCTATTTTACCCTAGATGGTGGCTCCTTTTAATCTGTCAAGATACTAATATCTATATTTTGTTACGCTGTAAAGTTAATTTTTCTTAGGTTTTCTTTCATACTAGAAAATCGCCTGAAGGTATAAACTGCTAGGCAGTTTCAGTTTATTAGTTTCCTGTAATATTATCCTTTTTTTTTTCTATTTGCAATGTTACTTAAGCAACTATGAGTATGAAATCACACATACAATTACATCTTATCTAAATAGATTTCAGAAAATTATTTCCATCCATTAATGTAATGCTCTGACTTCTGCCTGCACTAGGCATAATACTTGTTTTGTAAGTTTTGTTCCCTGTAATATGTCCAGAGAATTTGCAAGTACCTAACATTGTTTTGCAAGTTTTGTTTGTCATTTATAATGTTATTTTGCGAAGATTTCTCCTGGAAAATTGAAATGTTAATTTTTCTGGTAGTCAAATGTTTTATAATTTTCTTTTAACAGACTTATTTTACACTAGTCAACAGACAATAGACTGGTGTTGATGTTGATAAACTCACCTAGATAAGGCTTTTGTTGTTGTTATCTACTGACACCAGTAACTAATTTTTTATATCAGACCTCATCCAAATGAGTGTTCGGGAAGTGATCTGGATGGAGATATCTACTTTGTTTGTTGGGACCATGAATTGATTCCTTCTCGCCCAATTGATCCAATGGACTATACTGCTCCCGCAACTGTGGAATTGGATCATGATGTGATGATCGAGGT
>PYAF01001297.1:876669-888616 GCA_007407185.1 Glycine tomentella | reverse complement strand
ATCAATGTTGCAAAAAGGTGGGGAGATCGATGAGGATGTAAGTCATAGAATTAAAGCAGGGTGGATGAAATGGCGGAGTGCATCGGGGCTTTTGTGTGACCGCAAGATTCCTATTAAGCTAAAAGGAAAATTCTATAGAACAGCTGTTAGACCGGCAATGCTTTATGGAGCGGAATGCTGGCCAGCACATAGGCAACATCAGCATAAAATAGAGGTCGGATACACGAAGATGGATAAGATAAGAAATGAGGATATTCGACGAAAGGTATCAGTGGTACCAGTATGTGAAAAGATGAGAGAGCATAGATTGAGATGGTTTGGGCATGTTATGAGACGACCATTAGATGCTCCTGTTAGAACAAGAGTATGTTACCAAGAGCTAGATACAAAGATAGGTAGAGGTCGACCAAAACTTACCTGGGGAAAGGTAGTTAAACAAGACCTAATGGAGTGGGATTTAGATTGGCGGACGGTATGTCTTAGGACGGAGTGGAGAAAAGCTATAAGTCTGATGGAGGGTTAAACCCTTTAGTAGTTCTACGTTCCAGTTGTTCTCTGTTTTAATTCTTTTTTTCTTCTTTTCTCTTCTCCTCTCACCATTCTTTTATTTTAACTATGTTTCTCTCTTTTGTTTTATTTTCGATTTATCATTGGGTTCATCTACAATCGCCGCTGTACAATTTTGGGTTAAAGATGCTGTTGATGTTGATGTTGATGTTGATGTTTGTGACATGCTTTCCTTATGCAGGAGGTTGAGGAGTATTTTGCCAATTACATAGTCAATGACAGTCTGGGAATAATTGCCAATGCACATACTGTCTTTGCAGATAAAGAACATTTGAAGGCAATGTCTGATCCGTGTGTTAAGCTTGCAAGGCTGTTTTCAACAGCAGTTGACTTTCCTAAAACTGGTGTTCCAGCTGTTATACCTCCTGAACTTTATGTCAAAGAATATCCTGACTTCATGGAGAAGCCTGACAAACCCACCTATGAATCGCATAACGTGATAGGAAAGCTCTTTAGGGAAGTGAAAGAAATATCAACAAGTGCTGGCTCAATTACATCCTTCACAAAGTTTGTCGCGAGAGACTCTTACGACCATGAAATGGAAGTTGATGGCTTCATGGATTATGTTGATGATGCTTTCTATCACAAAACCAATTATGACTACAAGTTGGGAAATCTGATGGACTACTATGGGATCAAAACTGAAGCTGAAATCCTCAGTGGGAATATTATGAAAATGTCAAAATCTTTCAACAAAAGGAGGGATGCAGAAGCAATCAATATGGCTGTGAGGTCCCTACGGAAAGAGGCCAGGGCCTGGTTCAATGAAAGCAGCAGTGGTGATGTAGATTCAGGGAGTGATGATGTGTATGCAAAAGCTTCTGCTTGGTACCATGTTACTTATCATCCAAGTTACTGGGGTTGCTATAATGAAGACATGAATAGGGATCATTATCTAAGTTTCCCATGGTGTGTTTACCCTCATCTTGTCCAAATCAAGAAAGAGAAACTCAGCATTAGAAGGTCCTCTTTGGAATACAGTTTCAGTGGGTTGCGTTTGAGTTGACAACTTTGGACTTTGCGCTCCCTATTTTCCAGTTGGATTTCTGAGGCAGGCAGCTTGTTTATATTTTGATTGTGACTATGCATGTATGTTCTGTGGTAATGTCACTATATAACATGTGAGTGGATATAGATATAATACACCTATTAAGCTATGCATGTATATTTTAAGGTAATGTCACTACATAACATTGAGTGAATATATAGATATTCTATCAACGACTTCCTTTGTATGTGTTGTTTATAATGTGGTTTTTCATGATTTAGCTTTTATGCTTTTGTCTACTCAATCATTGTCCCTTGATTTTACCGATGTTAGATGTTGATTCTTCTCATTCAAATGGATGAATTAATGTCTTATGTGAGGACTTATGTAGGAATTAATAAATAAATAATTAATAATTAAGGATTAAATAGAAGAAAAAAATTAAAAATAAGTATTATTTGATGAGTGTAGTGATTTAAAAAGGGATTAATCACATTAATGAGAAATAAGGTTGCCTTCTTGACATAAAAGTGTTCTCTCAAAATTCTTAACCATAATGAATGTATAGAGATAGAAAAAACAGTCAAGGGAGTAACTTTTGTTTTTTTCATTTTTCAAGAAAATCAAGAACCCTTAAGATTTATATCAAAACCTGCATTCCTAGAAATATTTATGGATTCAGGTGTGCACTTCCTTCTCCTCACTTTTTAAAAAATTATATAAAATTTTTTAAATGTGAATATTTTGTCTCTTCCTAATATTTTTTATATTTGAACACTTTATTCTTAATTTTTTATTTCTTTCATGATAATAATTATTAATTTTATTTTTTAAATAGATTGTCACTTGTGACTTACGATCCTCGATTCATCACTCCCTAAGATATAAAAGACAAAAATAAATTTTATTGAAAAGACAAGAAATAAAAAATATATTGTTACTTACATTTAACCTACATTAAACAGGATAATCAAGTATCCAAGAAATATAACATCCATTTGTTTTTAATAAATAAACAATTATATTTGTATGTTCATTCATCTTTCAATTTTTATAATAAATTCCAAACAAAAAAATTGATTTAAAAAACAAATTAAAAACAATATTTAATAATTCCTAATGCTGACTACCTTGAGTAACTTATAAATTTGAAATGTTATTTCTAGTGAAATGAGCTTAAATTTATGAATATTAAAATAAATGAATAAATCCTATTAATTCGAGTGTTTGTTAATAGACCATGATATCCTTCGGTGGTTAAGCTCTAACTTCACATGAATGTTTGTGGGTCGACATATTTTTTTCTTGAAAAGATTTATTGTTAATGTCAATATTCCTGAAAATTGAACATCAAAATACTCCTTTTGTGAAGTTTCATACGAAATTAATTAATTTAAACCATTTTTATGCCGATTTTTGTGACACAAACCTTTAAATAACAAAATTGGTATTAAATTAAAAAAAATTATTGATATACTAACTATTAGAGGACCAAATAAAATGTACGATTTCATGAAAGGGGCCTTGGAGCGTTGCCAATGACAGCATCCTAACTTTCTTGTAATACCTAAGTCACATTAAATTTTCATAACTAAAAGTTAGTAAATTAAATAAACTTATTTAAGAAGAAAAAAAATCCACGTATATTCTTTTACTTCGCAAATTTTATACCTAATATGTTACCACAAAAATAAAATTCTTGTCCATTAAATTTATCAATTCCTTCACCCAACAAATTTCTTCATACATTCGGCAACAGCGAAAAATTGAAAATGTCTTTAAGTATCATCAATGCATATTGTTAATCCATAAGATCAATACGGTCTATATTTTCAATACCTAATATGTTTTACGAAATAATTTAAAAATAATAGTACATGCAGATCTTAAACTTACAACCTTCGTATTATTAACATAATATTCTAATCAATGAAGTTAATAAGCTAATTATATTAAAAAATCATTAATATCGTTATAAACATTAAATTTCTAATGTATATTTAATATACATAAATTTACATAATAAATTTTGTAATAATAATTTTTATCTAATAATGTATTTTTTACATATATAAATTTTTATTAAACTTATAAATTTTTATTAAAATTTATATATGTAAAAAAATATTATTAGATTTAAATTAATTATTATAAAATTTATTATGTAAACTTATATATGTATTAAATATATATTAAAAATTTTAATATTATATATAACGATATTAATTATTTTTTAACATAATTAACATATTAGTTTAATTAGTTTGGAACGCGGTATTAATAACACAATGAAATATATTGGGTGTAAGAAGAAAATCCCTCATGTTTAATGAGTGGTCCAACATAAGGGGTCCAACATAAGCACTATGATATAAATGAGACAAGTACTTGAACCCAAAAATGAGACAAGCAGAAAGAGAAGAAAGGGCCTATCATCTTTGAATCGTCTCAAATTTCCAGTATCTCCCCTCCATCGCACCACTCATGAATACTTATTAGAAAATTTGAAAAAATTAGGTACATAAAAGGTGTTTGGATCCTCTAAACGTCTCAAATTACCAGCAACTCAACTTGGTCTAACCACTCATGAATACTTCGAGGAAATTTGGACAAAATTAGGCATATATAAGGAGTATGGATCCCTTAAATATGTACATAAACAGCTAACAAGAAAAAAAAAATACTACCATGCTATGGTGGTAATTTTAGCTCATTTAATTACAATGATAAGCTATTAAGTAAAAATTCATGTTACTATTGTAATAAAACAAAATCTTACAAACCATTAAGATTAAAAAAATTCGTATAACTTTTTTTAAATTTATATGTAATTACTAACTTTTTTTTATCGTTTATATGCAATTATATATCCCAAACTTATAATAATTATTTCTAAAAATAACAAACAATTCTTAAGCCCCCATTAAAAATTGTCCTATTTGACTATCTAAAATGAGATGTGCATTTCATATTAAAAATATATACAATTGTAACTAATAATTAAAAAATCAAAAGAATAATTTTTCACAACTTATTATATAAACAAGTATCTTATCACAAAGTGAAAGTCAAATTCGCTAGATTACTACCGTAAACAAAACTAATACATACCATTTCACAGCATCATGTTCACATCTAAACATCCATGGCTCAAACCTCAAAGGAATGCACAAGAGTTCATGACTGGCAAGAAACCAACCAAGTATAATACTATATGTACAAGTTTTCCTGATAGAAATCAAGCATTTTAAGGAGCAGAATCCGATACAGAACTTCTCTCAGTAACAACTAGGGATAATATACATGGAATATCAAGGAAACCAATAATATTAATTGTGTATTAAGATTTTAAGAGCAGCACAACTGAGCCTACATCCTCAATGACAAGGTAAAGCAAAGTACAATATCTTTATAATGCCTCTCACCGCTACCACCACCTCTTTTCCCAAAGCTTAACAAACTATTTTTTGTTCTGAAGAAAATGAAACTATTTGTCTATTTGTTCTGAAACACAGGCTAAGCCCTGAAGCAATCTCACTATTTCAGTTGTATCATCCAGGTAGTACTTGGCCTTACTGGGTTTCCGACAAACCGTGCACGCGAATACCTCGGCCTTTGGCCTGATTGGACTGCCCATTGAACTGATGATTACCTCAAACATGTCTTCATCAGACCTGTCATCGCCTATACACAAAACAAAATCAGGGCACATCCCCTTTTCTTCCATGGCAGAAAGTAGGCGTGTGGCCACTAGTCCCTTGTTCACACCCTGCATGTGTACACATACACATGTATTTATTAGATTTAGAGGCTATAAGTAGAAGCGTAGAACAATAAAATGGATACTATAAACATTTGACATTTC
The DNA here is from genome assembly GCA_007407185.1 of Glycine tomentella. Classification (NCBI taxonomy): domain Eukaryota; kingdom Viridiplantae; phylum Streptophyta; class Magnoliopsida; order Fabales; family Fabaceae; genus Glycine; species Glycine tomentella. Next base: position 883,196 of record PYAF01001297.1, on the reverse strand, counting down.
TTAAAACATAACCACATCAAAAAGAAAAAAGAATATCTTTCAAAGAGTGGATCTAAATCACAGTTCAACAACAATTCACATGTTTCCTTTTATTGTTATTCTACAAACACAGGTTCAAATAAGAAAAGGAAATTGAACAGGTTAACTAGTATCTACAGTACATATGAATATTTCTAAATTATGATAAAAATTCATCAATTAAAAACGGACTAACTGACAAGCTTTCTTTCAATTCTTTGTCCTTTCTCTGATCTATGATGCCTACCTTTTTTTTGCATATATAAATATCAATTAAACCCAAAATTCACAGAACAAAAGACACTTACCCTTGATTTTATGCTGAACAATCCTACTGTGCCTTTATTGATCACTCCAACCACGTGATTTTATCTTCAAATTATGGCTTAATGCAATGCAAAACAAATTTCGCAAGCTTACCGACCAGTTTTTGATTTGGAATTAGTTTATGCAAAAATTTAACTGATGATGTGGCAGCTAACATCAATATCCAAGATATAAAATGAATATATATATATATATAGTTACAACTAATTCCTAGAAGTGGAATGTTGAACACACCTGTGGTTTAACCTCTACATTGCTCTGGCCACTCTTGACCGTTACTGGTTCATTTGCAAGCACACTCTCAAGATGATCGAGAAGTTCCTTAGCTTGGCATGATCCAAAGTCAGGATCTGCATCCTCATAGCACCAAACAAGTGCAGTCTCTTTGTCTTCAATGGTGGATCCATCAGTTGTTTCAGTATAAAGTTTCATTACAGGCTCTGCAATTTGTTTCCAACTAGTATCTGTTGCTGCAACATGTGTTTCCCACTCTTCATCTCGCTTCATTCTGAAACATACATCATATAAAAAGCAAGGTCAACCATTAATTATACCTCAGGAAAGCACTGATGTTGAAAAGGCAAGAAGCATAAGTAACTTACCTTAGAAAGTAACCATGCTCAGCTGCAACTCCCAGATTCTCACAAGGAGAAAACCATTCAGAAAGCATCTTTCGGCTTCTAGCACTAACAAGGAAAACCATGTTGTTCTTATCTCTACACAAACTACTAAGAATTTCAATGGATTTACTGCTTGGACTCTTATCAATGGTGGATGATTGAGGCATCAGTGTACCATCGTAGTCAAGAAGGATTGCCCTAGATGTCGTCCGCTTGTAAGCTGACACTATGTGCTCCACTGAGAGTTTCTTGAAGTTTGGATCAAGCGCAACAACTCTAAAGCTTAATCCAAAACCAATCCCCCACCACCTTCGTCGCACATGATCACCACAGGTCCTTTCCAAATCTTGCAAGAAGCTTCGAGCCCAGTACCCGACATCATGAGTACTAACATATCTATAATGCTTTTCGTGCCTGAGCTCCTTCTCTGAATCAGCCATTTCCAGCGCCGAGTCCATTGCATCAGCTACTGCATCAATATTCCAGGGGTTCACTCTGATTGCTCCACTTAAAGATGGGGAACAGCCAATGAATTCAGACACAACTAACATGCTTTTCTTCTTGGGGGAGGCAGCTAGACCCAAAACTTTATCCAACGTTTCATTTCCTTGACGACTGATGATATATTCATACGGTATGAGATTCATTCCATCCCTCACTGCAGTGACTAAACAACACTCCGCAACAACATAGTAAGCAACTCTCTCATAAAACTTGAGAGGCTCCTCGATCAGAATGACAGGATCATACCCAGGTTTCCCAAATGTTTCATTAATCCGTTTCACCGTGGCCTTCGTCTCAGCTTGCATTTCTTTCACATCTTTCCCTCGCCCCCTCGCAGGATTAGCTATCTGGACCAGCACTACCTTTTCCCGATACTCAGGGTGCTGAATGAGAAGCTGCTCCATGGCCAACAACTTCAAACTTATTCCCTTGAAAATATCCATGTCATCCACTCCAAGCAACAATGTCCTGCCTTTATCAGAAAACTGTCTAATGAGCTCGCAAACTTTTTCTTCAGTCTGAGGCATCCTCAAAACCGATTGAAGCTGACCCATGTGAATACCAACAGGAAGAATTTTGATACTAACAGTCCTACCATAGTACTCAATCCCAATATATCCCCGTTTGGATTCGTAGGTAAGGCCGAGCATCCGGCTACAACAGGAGAGGAAATGCCGCGCGTAATCGAAAGTGTGGAAGCCGATCAAATCCGAATTAAGGAGGGCTCTCAGGATCTCTTCCCTAACAGGCAATGTTTTATATATTTCTGATGAAGGGAATGGACTGTGAAGGAAGAAGCCCAGTTTCACCCGGTTGAATCTCTTCCTCAAGAAAGTTGGCAACACCATCAGATGATAATCATGTATCCACACATAATCATCTTCAGGGTTAATAACTTCCATAATCCTATCTGCAAAAATTTTATTGACTGACACATAAGCCTGCCACAGTGACCTATTAAACCTGCCACCAAGCTCTGGTGACAAGGGCAACATGTAATGGAACAGTGGCCACAACTGCTGCTTGCAAAAACCATGATAGTACTTAGTAAACTGGTCAGCGGGGAGAAAAGTCGGGATACACTTGAAGGTCTCAAGAAGTGTCTGTGAAACCTCATCTTGTTCACTTGGATGAACCTCTTCCTTAAGGCATCCAACATAAATGACCTCAATATCATCATCCCCTAACCCATCTTTCAACTGAAGAAGTGCATTCTCATCCCACTCAAAAGACCAACAACTCATATTATTCCCATCTGGCCTCCTCTGAGCCCTTATGGGAAGCTGATTAGCCACCATGATTATCCGGTCTCGGTGCGCTGTCGAGGACGACGGATCAGAGCACACACTCTCCACTGGGTCATCATCAACATCAGATATCAACCCAGCCACAGTCATAATCCTTGGAATTCTCCTGTTCATGTACCCAAATGAAGGAGCCTCTCCAGAGGCCAACTCCAATAGGTTTGAATAGGATTTTGACACCATCCTTGTGACCTTGTAAACCTTGTAATCAATCAATCAATCACAAGCTAACTCACACAGATTTGAGACACTATATACCCTCATAACAAACAAGTTTCATCCAAGGGAGTCAATCCTCAACAATAACCATCAATATTCATCACACAAACAAGGTCCACACCACAAAGGGTAAACCAAATGGATGAAGAACAAGAGGGTGTGAGGTGAACCACTGAACTGGACAAAACAAAAGACTATGTTTTTTAGATAAGGGTCAACTTATACTTGTCCTGAATTGAGTGAAAGAGAAATTAGAAAGCATGAAATGGTAAGAGGTGCAGGTGGTGAATCTGTGGTGAGTAACAATGAAGACCATCAAAAGGGAGAGCAGCAGAACTTGTCTTAGGATGAGTTTTGAGAAAGGGATCAAAGCAAGGGACAGATGAAACATGTAGTTGCCACCAGCAATCCCGAAGAGAGAGAGGAACAAAAGGAATGGAATACATTCAGATCACATATACAGCTACAACAAGAAACAGCAACCAAACAACCCCCCGGAGATTGATGTCATAAATGGACTGAACTTGGGAAGTCAGAACCAGATGGCCTAAAAGACCAAAGGAGCTAAGGAAAAAAAAAAACAAGGAAACCCAAATGGATTTTAACTAACAGTTCAAGAAAATTACCAATTTGGTTGAGACTCTTGAATTCCAATTTCACTTTCACTCAATGAATGTAAAAAATAAAATAAAACAAATCAGAATCCATCCATATCAGATAAATCATTCAAGAATAAACCACCTCCTTTTAGAATAAGAAAAAAAAATAGTAATAATAGCAGTAGTAGTAATATAAATGACTAAGAAAATAAAGAGAAAAAATGTTGAATTATCTTTTGGAAGAGCTTTCTCACTGATCCACAATGGCCACCCAACACAACCCCATGATACCTCTTTTCCCACTGAGCCTAGACAGTGTGCAACAGTGTCATACTTTTGGAAGCTCACTTGTTTTCGTGGGTCAACCACTAAAAAAATAACTTCTTTTATTTTTAATTTTTATTCATCGAAAATTGAAAGTTCCCCACCGTTGGATTTAGTCAGAAGGCTTAAAAGTAATCAAGATCAGCGGCTCTCTGATGCGGCGTACATTGCTAGACCGATGCGTGGAAAGTAGCGTGCAATGTTCTCATGAGTTCGTCCTTATCCTTTGTCCTTCGGCAAGTCCGTCACCGAGGATTATGTTTTCTCTGTGGGACCCACATGCGAGGGGGTTGTCTGAAATTAGCTGCAAAGGCTCGTTGGTCGCGCCACGTTTCGCGCGCTCATTGGGTTCCCTATCACACCTTGGGACACGTGGCATGTTCATGTCCGTTCATCGCCGCATTGAGATTCGTCACTGTTTTTGATACTCGCTGCATGTCATCCTAATCTTGTGTCCCCGACACTGGGTTCGGTGCTCCGGTGCACCGGAAGAAGCGTGGGCCTGTGGCGTCGGCCAATCTAAATTGGCCACGTGGAAAATGTCATCAAAGGTGGCGACGTGGAAAAGAGTGATTGGTTTGTGTGTGGCATGAGAGGATAACATTGAAAGTGTGAAAAATGGAGCTTAAATTCGGAGCCCCGACTCAGTAGCGTGGACAGCTGGATGTCACATTGAACTCTGTGCCACGTCATTGATGGGACCCAGACCCTCTGCTCAGTCCAAGAAGCCATTACTTTAAAAAAGAAGAATACTAGTATTACTATTGCCTAAATAATTTAGAATTAAAAACACAAATTATTAACGATAATAATAATAATAATAATAATTTGTGAGTATTTCATTAAATATACCAAATTAAAGTTTAAAACCATAAATTCATATGTAGACAAATTATTATGATGATATGTTAATATTTTATTACAAAACCCTGTTTATCTTTATAAAAATAAAATATACTGTATTTCTTATCTTATTTTTTGGGTAATGATTTCTTATCTTAGTATACAAGAAGGCTAAAAAGATAGTGAAAAAAAATATTTTTCGAAACAAAAATTATTTATAGGATAGAAGATTATTTTTTGTGAGTTTATTTTAAAATATAAAGTATAAATTCAGAAATATACTTTTTATTTAAATTAAAATTATTTTCAGTTATTCAATTTTTATTTGGTTTACAAGACATATATAAATATTTTTAAAAAATAAGTATATAAATAAATCAAATTATTTAAAATTATAATAACTTTTATCTTAGATTTTAAAATACAAATAAGAATTAAATATACTTGTAAAATGAATAGATAAAAAAATGAAGGTAGTGACTCTTAAAAAGTAAACAATTGCAGCTAGACTTTGTACCTAGTAATGATAAAAAAAAAAAAACAAATTAATTACCAACAATTTTCCCTTAATTATTTAATAGCTTTTTACACGATATTAGCAATTGATCACGGGTCACATAAACCAATTATAACAAAACTCAAAATAAAGATTGCATTTTCATTAGAAAATTTAGCTTCTTTTTAGATAGGGACTATTGCTTAATTCTAATGAATTCTTTGGTACGGTAAAATTATGACAGCTTGTGTAAGATAACTACTTAAGTATAGTCTTTAATTACTATTAAAAACCTAAAAATGTACAGAAAAAATATTAAATGTTTACATATCGACAGTCATTTAATTAAAAAAAAAGCTTATTTATTTTAAAAATCAATAAATTTATTAGATATGATAAAATAATTTTGTGAAAGAAATTCTATTAACAGTACATAACATTTTTTTCTCAAAATATAATTTATGAACAAAACTTTAAGAAACGTTAATGTTGGATGTGCTTAAATTGCTTCAATTAAAAGTGCAACATGGATTAGGACCAAACAAGGAGCAGCTATATGAACACGCGGTAGATTCCTAGAATACCACGTGGTATTCATTTTCTGAATTTGCTTTTATTGGAAAAAATGAAAAGATAGGGACTAGAAGAACCGAACAGGGACAGTGCGGCAATTTCACAAATTTTCAATTAGTCGCGGATAAGGCTTTCAACTTGTCTTCGCTGTTTCACACTTTTAATGTATAATGTATAATTAAAAAACCTTTTTCGATGAAGATAAGGATCACAGTGCTTTGCTTCGGTGTAATGGCGATGCACCACAGATCATGCCCTCATCAGCAACCGAAACTCCCTGGCTGTCGGATTGCAGATCAATCACAATACTGTTATAATATTATCAATTATTCCTTGGTTCAAATAATTAAACTGGTAGATAACTGAATCTTCTTAAATAAGATTTTAAATTCACTCTTATGCATAAAAGAAATATGTTTAAAAGAAAAAAATTCAACTAAATCTGATTAATCAGATTATCTAACAAAGATTATTCATAAAAAAGTTAGTAAAAATTTCATATCAATACCGTACTAAAAAAAGATTATAATATAACTTTTTTTCTATTTTTTAAATTTATAATTTTTATTTTTATTTTTTGATTGAGATATTTTATTTTTTATTTTTAAAAAATTCATAATTTTAATTCTCCTATATTTTAATTGAGCTATTTTTTCTTCTATTTTTAGAAAATTCGTAATTTTAATTTCTTTATTTTTAG